>AFRA01000916.1:0-15912 GCA_000223055.1 Claviceps fusiformis PRL 1980
TTATATATATATTATTATATATATATATATATATATACTTAGTATATTATAAAAGAGTAAATGAGTTATATCTATTATATAGGTATATAAAATAAGCTTAGTAAAGAGTTTTTTATCCTTTGTAAGTATATAATACTCTTACTAAAGTATAATATTACTATAGCTATAAAGAGAGAGCTATAATATAAATTCAAGATATATACTTAAATTCTTACTAAAGATATAGTAAGGATAAAGAAGGGGAGAGTTATATACTATTAAGGCTAGCTCTACTACAAAACTATATTTAGTAGAAAATAAAAAGGCAACGTTAGGTTTCCTTCCTTTTATCCTTATAGTTAATAATAATACTAATAACGCTAGAGCGCAGATGCCTTCTAGTCTAGTCTATAAGATAATAAATAAAATACTAAAAAGAGCTAATATAATTAATAAGTAAATAAATTATAATATATAAGTATTGATTACTTAACTTAATACTATACTTTAAATAACTAAGTATTAATATTAGGTTTCAATAAATAAATTATAGTAGAATTAATAATAACAGTTTAAATTATTAATGCTTTAGTATTATTATTATTATTTAAATGGCTATTAATTACTAAGTAACTAAAGAGTAGTAAAGCAAGAAGCTATATAATAAATTTAAGCTAGTAGCTTAAATCCTTAATAAAGTAAGAGAGGAGTATATATAGTAATATATTATACCTATAGGGTAAACCCTATAAAATTATACTATATATAAAATAAATATATAGTAAAGGGAGATAGTAGTCTTTCCTCCCTTCCTATAGATAATAATAACTTTATTAACACTAGATTGCAGTAGCAATCTAGGCTAGTCCATAATAATTACTTAAAAAAGCTTATAAGAAGCTGTACATAAGAACTAAGCTTAGTAAGAGCTTTAGTATATAAAAATAAAGGAAATAATAGAAAACTACTATATACTATTTTTTATTAAACATTTATTAGCTTTACTTTTATTAGTTTATATTATAGTAAGTATTAAAGGTAGTGCTAATAGCTTTAAGCTATTAAATTCAAAATACTATAAACAGTAGTAAAATAAATATAAATAGTAGTAATATATTTATAAAAGCTAGTAAGAGATTATAATTTAAATATAAATAACTATTACAAGAACGAGAATAATAGTAAATAATTATTAATTAGAAAAAGAAAGATAAAAGAACAAGGAAAGAAAAGGTAAGGAAATAAAAAAAAGTATAAAAAGTAAGGGTTTTATATATACCTTAATAAGGCTATAAAGGTGAGCTGAAAGTAAGCTCTAATAAGTACATAGCAAGTAAGTAGTTATTTAATGTTTTCTATTAGTAAGGGCCTACTATATACACTTATAAATTCAATATAAAAGCTAGCTTAATATAGAATTATTTGATTAAAAAGGTACTATAAGATTCCTTTTATAGTATTTTTTATTCTGATTTATAATAATTCCATTAACATACTTATTAAATATTTTAATAGTATTACTATATATTGTTTCTTTAGAATTCTATTTATCATTCTCTATAAAGTATTCTTTTTCATAAACTATGAAATTAATATAAAGTTTCTTACCTTTTTTTTAAAAGAATTAAATATAATAACTTTAGATTTTTTTAATTTTTAATAGTTTACTTTACTAAAACTAATTAAATTTATTAAAAATAGTATTAGTATAGTTTTTTTTAAAAAAATATTATAACTTTAGTGTACCTTTTAAATTTAAGCTATAAAAACTATTTAATAAACTTTTAAAATTAGTAAAAGTTTAAGGTAAAAGAAAAAAGAAAAAACTTATTTTAAAACTTTACATAATTTAGTATATAAAAAAAGCTATTTCTTTTTAAGCTTATTTAAAAGCTTATAACCTAAGTATAGCCTAATGTATACTATATTTGAATATTAATATTTACTAAATTATACTTAAAATTATATTTCATTTTTATAAATACTATAGTTATTATAATAGTATACTTAGCTTCTTTTTAATATAATTTCTAAAGTATTAAAAATTAGTATTCTTAAGGTTAATAATACATTTACTTAAATTATAACGAAGGTTTATTATTATAAATAACTTATAGCTAAATATAAATTTGTTAAGTAATTAACTAATTAAAACTATGGTTATATTATTAAAATAGTATTAAAGTATTAAAAGTATTAAAGATTAGGGTATATTTAGGGCAGCTATAGTATAATACTATATTATAATAATTGTAGTTTAGTGTTTATAATTTATTACTTTATTAGTTTCTAAATTATATACTATAGGTAAAAGAAACTTTACTTTTAATTTATAAAATAATATAGTTTTAAAATTAAAAATGAACTTAAGGTTTTAATTATTAATAATTCTTTACAATAAACCTTAATTAATAAGGTTAAGTTCTTTAAATAAAAGCTTAGCTTAAATTTTTACTAAAAACTTTTTATAGCCAAAAAAAAGAATTATTTTCTTATTAAAAAGGTAGTTAATAAAATTAAGTAAGTTACAAGTAGTAAATTCTTTTATTACCTATATTATTTTTATAAAGCTAACCTATAGTATATTTAAAATAAAATTTAATAAAATACTATAAAAAGGTATAGGCTTTATTTAAAAAGATTTTATTTTCCCTGAAGCTTATAATTAAAGAACTATATTTCCTCTATAAATATTATAATGTACTATATTTTTATAGACTGGCCTAGTTTGCTACTGTAATCTAGTCTTAGTAGAGTTATCATATTTATAGGGAGAAAGGAAAGACTACTATCTTTCTCTACTATATATCCGTTTTATATATTGTGTTGGGGGGAAAGTCCCCCCGTCCCTATATTTCTAACAGCTACGCGTAGCTACGCACAATAGTTAACGGCTGTTAGCAACTACAGGCACGTAACTCCCTTCCAGTATATAAGCAATGTAAATTGCTAAATTTCTAAATAGAAAAACCACCCTTACTTAGACCTTTCAAGTTTAACTACTTATAGCTAGCTTATAGCTATTAAAAGCTATAAGCTAGGCTATAGGTTGCAGATATAATATACTTTTAATAATTATTTTTAGTGCTAAACTGTATTCTAATAACTTAAGTTTCTTTTTCTTCTTTTTTTTTTCTTTTTTTTTCTTTTTTCTAATAACTACTAGCTAGCTAAATAACTTTATAGCTACACTAGCTTATAGCCACTAATAGCTACTAATAGCCCTTAACTTAGCTAGTTAAGCGGGTATCATTCTTTTTCCCTCTATTATAAATAGTGCTTTTACTAATATAGTAAGACCTATTAAGAAATTAGTTCTTAGTTTAGAAGAGGTTATAACTAACTAGCTTTAAAATCTCTACCTAGTTTATAACTACTAATAACTACTAATAGCTATAATTATAATTTATCTTACTAAAGCGTAGCTATTAGTAGTTATTTATAAGAATATTTCCTTACTTAAAATTAATTTAATTTAATAATTTCTAGCTTTTCCCTTAGCTAGCTTAAAAACCTTTAAAGGTTATAGCTAAATAGACTAGCATCTAAAACTTAATAGCTTACTAATACTATAAATTTCCTCTTTCTTTTTTTTTCTTTTTTCCTTTTTTTTTTATAATTCTTACCCTTTTCTACTAAAAGTAGGTTTAATAGCTACCCTTTCCCTACTAGAAGTAAGTCTATTTGCTACTTACTTTAATAAATTCCTTAGTTAATTATAAATAAAACCTTTTTTTTAAATTCTTTACTCTTTTTTTTTCTTTTTTTTTAGTAATTTCTAGCTACTAAGTTAACTTAGTAGCTATTAAGCTAATACTAGTAGCTATTTATTATTAATCTAGTCTTATAGTTACTAGCTAATAATTAAGCCCTATAGCTATTGATAACTCTATAGCTATTAATTACTAATTTAGTCTTATAATTATTAGTTACTAGCTATTAGCCTTATAACACTAGCTAATAATCTAGCTTTATAACTATTAATAACTCTACAGCTATTAATTACTAATCTTGTCTTATAATTATTAGTCACTAGCTACTAGTCTTATAATACTAGCTAATAATTTAGCTCTAAAGCTATTTATTAGAAATAATGGAGGTGGGTGCTATAGAGCACAGCTTACTAAGGTAGTGGGCTTAGTGAGCGTGCACGTACAGATCCACTGCTCTGCAGAGCAGAGCACTGCAGCAAGCTACAGTCCACTATATCTTACATAAAATGGAAGCTTTTGCGTTGCTTTTAGCACTATTTAATTCGCTAAAGAATTTGTAATAATAATATCCAATAAATTATATCTAATATTGAACTTTATAGGTATACGCGGCTAGTAAGAGTGATTCTAACGGTCTATATAGTTAGTAGCTATAAGGGGGTTTTTTACTTCCTTCCCTTATATACCCACTAACCTTATTAGTAAATCCTAGTTACTAGCTAGGCTTTATAAGCCACTTTCTATTTTCTATAAAATTTATTTATATAAGAAAACAAAAAAATAGACTTATAGCTATATAAATTAGCTGCTAACATACTTACAATTAGTTAACTTAGTAAAAATTAATATATAACACTAAAAAACTAATTTTTAGATATTTATATAGAAAGAAAGCCTAGAATTTAGTAATAAAGAATCTAGTTTTAAGACTTTTTATAAATTCCTTCTTATTAAGAAAAATAGTAAAAAATATATATTATAGGGTAGCTACCTTCCCTAACTAAGTAGCTATTAGCTAGCTTAGTTATATCCTTTAATCTATTTCTTTATATCTTTATTAGTTACCTTATAAATTTAATCTAAAGACTAGGCCTACCTTATAGCTATTAGTCTAACTATATAACTATTAGAATAAGTAGAAAAGGTTAAAAAGTAAGGATTTATAGGGACTTTATAGCTATAAGCCTATATATATATAACCTTTAGTTAGAATTCTATAGTTATACTACCTATGCGCGCGTATACTTACTAGCTTATACTAGCTTATAAAGCCTCCTATAAAGTGCTTCTATTAGTGCTATAATTATAGCATTAATAGTAAGGAATCCCCTATAAATAACCCTATTATTTTCAACACTCTTTCTAAAGAAGTATTAGGGATAGTTATTATAAAGGCACTAAGGGTAAAAGCAAAAGAAAAAGTTATATAAAATTTAGGAAAATTCTAAAATAAAAAAGAATTATAGAATTATAAAGCCTAAAATTAAGGCTTTAGGGTAAGTAACTTTTTACTATAGTAAAGTATAATATTTTATAAAGGTATTACTATTAAAAGCAGGGACCTTATTCTTTCTTTATTTTTATAGTTATTTTTAATTTTTTAGGTGTTTTTATTATTTTTATGCCTTTAGCTAGGCATTGTTTTTATAGCCTTTAGTGATAAACTATAGGGGTTTTAGACCTATAAGCTCTAAGAAAATAAGGTATATAGGGCCTATAAGGGGCTTTATAAGCCTATTAGTAGGCATTTTCTTAGTATTTAGGTAAGCGATTTTAGTAAGCCTTTCTAAGACTAATTATTAGTTATAGTGAAATTTTAAAAGGGTATGCTTAGTATAGCTATAAAGAGTAGGGTTATAAGCGGTTTTTATAGCTCTTTAGTTATTATAGAAAATTTATATAGAGGGTTTTATAGGTGTTTTTAGCTTTATAAAAATCCCTTTAAGCTACTAAAGCTCCTAGAAAGTCTTATAAATAGCGTTAGACTCTACTTCTATTATTAATAAGGCTATAGTGCTAGCCTTCTTTAATTTCTAGCTAATTAAGCCCCCTATTAGCTTATAAAGATAAGTATAAGTAAATTTAAAAGAGCTTCTATCTTTAGCAAAATTACTATTATAAAATCTAACTAAGCTAAAGCTAGGGCTAGCTTTAGGGGTTTTTATATTATTTATAGGGGTAGGGCCCTTATAAATAATAGCTAAATCTTTTATACCTAAAAGGTATCTTAGTAGGTTTTTAGTAGCATATAAATACTCTAAATACAGGCTAGCTAAGGCTATTAACAGCCACTATAGCGTAAAAGCAACATTAGGTTTTATTAATAGCATAAGATATATAATAGTACTAATAATACTCTAATATTCCTTTATATCCTCTTTACATATAAGGGGCTTAATAAGCTATTATTTTAAGACCCCTAGCTACAGTGGAATTCTAATAGATTTATAATTTTTTAGCTTAAAATATGCTAGAGCCTCTAAAATATACTGCTTTTAGTATATTTTTAGGACTTTATTTTTTTAGTTATGCTAAATTTAAACCCCTAAGAAAAATTCTATAGGGCCCCTATCTTCTATAGGGTAAGCCTTATAAAGGGCTTCCTTAAGCTTCTTAATATATTATAAATTCGCCCTTATTAAAAGGCAATTATTAATATCAGTTATAATAAAGGTATATGTTTTTAAATTATAAAATATAGTAGGGTTAGAGGTAAGAGGGCTAAAACCTAGGTTTTTAAAAACTAAGGTTAGGGTCTATTACTACTCTCTAGAGCTTTGCTTTAAGCTATATAAGGATTTTTTTAGTATAATAACTAAATCCTTAGTAGCTTTATAGCTAAACTTTTTAGCTAGCTTAGCTAGTTATAGATTTTATTTAAGAAATTTAATAAATCCCTTAGGAATTTGTATATAAATAGTCTCTTTTAGGTAGCTATTAAGAAAAGCCTCTATAAAATCTACTTACTCTATTTCCTAGTCTTTCTAGGCTGCTATAGCTAATAGTATTTGCTAGCTAGGGGGAATACTAGTAGTAGTAAAGGTATTGGTATAATTTAAGCCTTTTATTTGTATAAAACCTTTAGTAATAAGTTAAGCCTTATATTTTAAAGGATTATTTTCTTTATCCTTTTTAAGCTTTAAAATAAGCCTATTTCTTAGCACTCTCTAGCCCTTAGGGATATTTTCTTTTCCTATAAATTTAAAAGTGCCTACCTTTAGAAGTTGCTTAAATTTGCTAAAAATAGCTTATAGCTACTGTTTTAAACTAAGTAGGTCTTAGAGCCTAAATTAGCTAATAACCTTCTAGGGATAGTCCTAGGGGCTAGTTTTTAAGCTTTAGGTCTTTTTTCTATAGGAATTAAAACCTTATAATAAGAGCTAATAGCCCTAATACTCTTATAATTAGTAGGGCTAATCTCTAAGGTAATTAGGGCATTTTCTTTAAAATTTATAGCTAATAATTATACTAAGCTAGCTAGTTTTATGGAATTTACTATTATATTTATAAGATTTATAATAGTAAAAATAATAAAATTCTATAGATATAAGGGTAGACTAGACTAGTGTAGGGTAGCCTGCAGCCTATTTATTATAATATAGATAGCCCTTTTAGCTAGCCTATTTTGCTTATAGATATAAGGGGAAGAAGTAGTAAATTTTATCCCCTTTTTTACTAGCTACTATTAGTAAGCAGAATTAACCTCTCTATCCTTATTAAAATATAGATGTTTAGGGTAAGTACTAAAATTAAGCTTTAGGGATTTAAAAAACCCTTTTATAGCTAGGAAAATAGTAGGGCCCTCCTTATTTAGTAAAGAAAATAGCTACTTATATTTAGTTTTTTAGTCTACTAAAATAAGGCATATAGGGTGCTTATTATAAGGCATAGGGCTTATCTTTACTATATCCCCCTTTAGTTTATCTAGAGCCCTAGAGGGGTCTAGAATCAGGGTTTTAGAGGGCCTTTTAACTGCTTTTATTTAATTATAGGTTAAGCAGTTAAAATCCTTTTCTTTAACCTTAGAAAAATCTAGGATTTCCTTAGCTAATAAGCTAGTTTTTTTTAGCAATAGTAGACCTAGGTGCCCTAGTCTAATATGCTAGATTCAAGCTAATCTTAGCAAATTTTAGTATAAATTTAGCTTAGGGTCTTCTATAAGATCCCCTATGAGCTCTTTTTTAGCTACTATAACACCTTCTTTAATAGCTCCCTGCTAGGCCCCTTAAGAATCATAGGCCTCTTGGGGAGCTATTAGAGGCCTAGGGCCTATCTTAGCAGGATTTTTAGATACTAAATCCACTAAAGCCTTTTCTATAATTTTTTTAGGGGCCTCTAATAGCTTTATATTAGAAGGAAAGACTTCTGTAAATTTAGGTACCTAGCTTATAAGCTTTAGTGAAGAAGGTGCTACTAAATTAGTAGGTTCTAGGTTAAAACTCTCTAATTCTTTAATTTCTAAAGCTTCCTTAGCCTATATAGGTTCCTTAGAGGGAATTTAGACCTCTATAGGGTAACTAGTAACTATATAACTAAAATAACCATTATAGTGCCTATAAGGGTAGCTAGAAGGAGATTTTAGAAGGGGGGTATTGGTATTCTTAAGCTAGATAAAAAATCCGTGCTTTTTAACGTTTAAAATACTAATATAAGACCTATTAGCTAAGAATAGTGAATTCTTATATATATAGCCTTCTGCTAAATAGTGCTTTAGTCCGCTTACTATATTTATATTTAATTTAGGAAAATATAGTGCATTTTATAGGACTAGGGGCCTATATTTATTAGGATTTTACTAATATAAAACTAAAAATTTAGCCTTTCTATATCCCTTAGGATAGATAGGACTACCACTAGTAGTTATAGGCCTAGCCTCCCCTTTTTTATAAGGTATGTAACTTATAAAATATTCCTTAGAATTAACTAAGTGAATAGTGGAACCTATATTATAAAGAAGAGAGTTTTTTATCTCTTTATTTTAGAAATTAAAGGCTTTAAAGGATATTTTATCCTCTAGCTTATTAACTTTAGTACTAGCTTCACTAAGAGTAGTAGATTCTTAAGAATAAATATTAGAATCTTTACTAGAATTACTGCTAGCACTAGGGCTACTAGGTTTTTTATAAGGCTCTAAAGCCCCTAAAGAAAGGTTAAAATTTCTTAGTATAAAGAATCCCTCTTAACCCTTATTATTATCCTTAGCCTTTTTAAAGGATTTTTTGCCCTAACTTTTCCCCTTTTTCTTAGAATTAGGGTTAGAATTTCCTTTATTTTTTTCAGGGGAAATTCTTCTTTTTTTTTTATCCTTATTAGGATATTTAGAGGTCTTATTTTCTTTAGAGCCTCTATGTATAGATTCTTTAGAAGCAGTAGCTTTATAATTTAAAGCTTTAAATACTAAAAAGCTCTTATTCCTTTGCTCTTTAAGTAAATTAGCTATAAGAAATTACAAATTTAGTGCCCCTATAGGGGCCCCTAAAGCCTTATTAGTTTTTATAGAAAAACGTTGCCTTTTAGCCTACTAAGGAAAAGTTAACTTTAGAGCTTATAAATATTAGTTTACTTAGTTTATAAGCTTTATAAAAACACTTACTAAATTTAGCCTAGCTAGTAGGTTATTAAATAAAGTATTAAAAGACTCTAGAGACCCCTTATAACCTTAGGAATTTAGGCTATGAAATTAATTGTAAAGGGTACTACGCTATATTTCAGAACTCTAAGAATACTGCTGGATTAAAATACTATATACCTCTAAGGGGTCTTTTTGCTAAATTATAGTATTTTAGGGGCCTTTAGTGTAGCTATCTCTTAAAAGCATAAGAATTATAGCTTAGTTAGAATTGCTAAGGTTTTTAGTAATACTAGGATTTTTTAAGAAATTAGGCATTCTTAGTGCCCTAAATTAGATATTTAGGGCCTGCTTTTACTAATTAAAATTTTCTAGCCCCTTTAGCCTAGCTCCCTCTAGAAAGCTATAAACCTTTTTATTAAATTCTTTAATAATAGAATTATTAAAAGAGTTTAAAATATTAGAATTTTTAAAGCTTTCTTAAGTTTTTTCTTATATTAGCTTAGCTATAGGTTTTAAAGCTATAGCTAAGGTAGAGGTAATAGTAGCTACTAATATCTTTAATTTTTCTAAAATATTAAAGATATTATTATTTTATTATAAAATCTATTAGTTTATATGCTTTACCTATAACTACTTTAGGGTAGGGACCCCTTAGCTAATTTAGCTTGGATCTCTTAAATCTATTTTTTTTATTTAATATTTTTAAAAGTAGGAATTCTTCTTTCTGCTTTTTTATAGAAGGTAGTCTTCTAAGTTATAGTAAGGTTACTATATATCTCTTTCTTCTTATAGAAGTAAGAACTCTTCTATATTTTGTTTTTTATTTTATTTATAAAAGGTTCTTATAGGGTAAAATATCCCTTTTTTTGCTAATTCTAAATTTTTATAGAAGTAGGAATTCTTTTATACTATATTCTTTTCTATTTTATAGAAGGGAAAACTTCTTTTTAGTAAATTTATTCTTTTTATAGAAGGAATAAGTAGCTTTTACACTCTTTATAAATATAGTAATATTTTCCTTTATTATAGAAAAATTTAGTGAATTTTTTAAATACTAAAAGTTCTCTTCTAGGCTTATAACTTATTAGAAATAATAAAGGTAGGTGCTATAGAGTATAGCTTACTAAAGTAGTGGGCTTAGTAAGTATATATATATAGATCTACTGCTCTATAGAGTAGAGCACTATAGTAAGCTATAGTCTACTATATCTTATATAAAATAGAAGCTTTTATATTACTTTTAGTACTATTTAATTTGCTAAAGAATTTATAATAATAATATCTAATAAATTATATTTAATATCTAACTTTATAGGTGTATACAGCTAGTAAGAGTAATTCTAATAGTTTATATAGTTAGCGGCTATAAGGGGGTTTTTCACTTCCTTCCCTTATATACTTACTAACCTTATTAGTAAATCTTAGTTACTAGCTAGGCTTTATAAGCTACTTTTTATTTTCTATAAAATTTATTTATATAGAAAAACAAAAAAATAGACTTATAGCTATATAAATTAGCTACTAATATATTTATAATTAATTAACTTAGTGAAAATTAATATATAACACTAAAAAACTAATTTTTAAATATTTATATAGAAAAAAAGCCTAAAATTTAGTAATAAAGAATCTAGTTCTAAGACTTTTTATAAATTCTTTTTTATTAAGAAAAACAGTAAAAAATATATATTATAGGGTAGCTACCTTCCCTAACTAAGTAGCTATTAGCTAGCTTAGTTACATGCTTTAATCTATTCCTCTGTATTTTTACTAGTTACCTTATAAATCTAACCTAAAGACTAGGCCTACCTTATAGCTATTAGTCTAACTATATAACTATTAGAATAGGTAGAAAAGGTTGAAAAGTAAGGATTTATAGGGACCTTGTAGCTGCGAGCCTACGCATACGTAACCTTCGGTCGGAATTCCGTGGTTGTGCCACCCGCGCGCGCGCATGCTTGCTAGCTTGCACTGGCTTACAAAGCCCCCTATAAAGTGCTTCTATTAGCGCTATAATTATAGCACTAATAGTGAGGAATCCCCTATAAATAACCCTGTTATTTTCAACACTATTAATAACTCTATAGCTATTAATTACTAATCTAGTCTTATAATTACTAGCTAATAATTTAGCTCTATAGCTATTAATAACTTTATAGCTATTAATTACTAATCTAGTCTTATAATTACTAGTTACTAGCTACTAGTTATAAATTGTACAGCTATTAATTACTAATTTAGTCTTATAATTACTAGCTAATAATCTAGCTCTATAGTTATTAATAATTCTATAGCTATTAATTACTAATCTAGTCTTATAGTTACTAACTATTAGCTACTAGCTACTAGTCTTATAATTACTAGCTATTAATTTAATTATAAAGGCAAAAGAGACTAATTTTTACTTCTTTTCTTCCTTTTTTCCCTTTTTACTTATAGCTATTACTTTAATTATAAAGTAGCTTTATAGCTATTAATTTCATTATATAGTAGCCTTATAGCTATTAATTAAAAGAAAAAAAGATAAATTCTACTCTTTTTCTTTATAATTTTAATTACTTATACCTATATAGACCTAGCTATAGCTAAGGTAGATAGTCTAGTAAGTAACCTATACCTACTTATAGCTATAGTCTTAATTCTAACTAATAAATTATAAGGGATTAGAGAGGTAGCTAGTTTAATAAGTAGCTTTTATATAGCTACTTATATCTACCTATAGCTATAATTCTAATTCTAACTAATAAATTATAAGGAATTAAAAAGGTAGCTAGTTTAATAAGTAGCTTTTAGCTACTTATAGCTAATATAAATAGTTTGATAAGTAAGGAATTAAAGGGTAAAAATTTATATAAATTTTATTTTACTAACTTTTCTCTTTTTTTACCTTACTTTCTATCTATACTTACTTTTTATTAGTTATTCTTAATTATATAATGCTTATAGTTATATAATTAAGAGGAGAGGTATTATATTAAAGGGAAAGTCCCCCTATTTCTATATTTCTAATAGCTATATATAGCTATATATAATAGTTAATAGCTATAAGTAACTATCGGTATATAACTTTCTTTTAGTATATAAGCAATATACCTTACTAAATTTTAAAATAAAAAACTACCCTTACTTAGACCTTTAAAGTTTAACTACTTATAGCTAGTATATAGCTATTAGTAGCTAAAAGCTAGGTTATAGGTTATAGATATAATATATTTTAAATAATTATTTTTAGTGCTAAACTGTATTTTAATAACTTAAGTTTCTTTTTCTTATTTTTCTTCTTTTTTTCTTCCTTTTACTTTCTTTTAATAACTACTAGCTAGCTAATAACCTTAGAGATACACTAGCTTACAGCCGCTAATAGCTGCTAACGGCCCTTAACGTAGCTAGTTAGGGGGTGTTAATCTTTTCCCCCCCGTCACAATATATTATATATTTATAGTGTTTACCCTATAGGTGCAATAGGTTACCTTATATGCTCCTCTCCTGCTCCGGTAAGAATCTAAGCCGCTAGCTTAAATCCATTACATATATAGATATATATTTAGCTACTCATTTATAAAAAATAAATAGTAGAAAGCTTCTTAGCTATTCTTTTTATATTAAAGTAATAAGTGTTATTATAAGTATGTTAAAGGAGAGTTTTTATATAACTTTAAGAAATATAAAGTTAGTATAATTCTTTAAATTATAATAATAAAGAAGTTTATTATTCTATAGATTTTGCCTATAAAAAGGAATTTATTATTAGTTATAATGAATTTAGTATTACCTTTCTTTATATATAGTAATACTCTTATTAATTTAGCTATACTTTATATTATACTAATACTTTATTATAGTAAAATCCATTAAGCTTTAGAACTTTTTGCGAATTTACCCGCACTATAATAATAATATAAACCTAACTCTAAACCTCTTACAAAGTGTAGAAAAAGAATTACTATATTTATTTTACTTTATTTTTAATAGTATTATTATTATTATTATTATTAATATACGCTAGGAGGCCTATAAGGGCCTCTATCTAGTACCTCTACTTGCTATATTATATAGAAAAACCCTAAATTAGGGAGAAAAACCTATATATATTATATATATCTCTACTTACTTAAGCCTATAAAAGGCTTATAGTAGTCTTTATTATAAAATATAAATATACTACTTACTAAGCTATATAACTGTAATTACTAAAAAAAGTAAATATAGTAGGTTTAAATTTAAAAAAAGAAATATATTTAATTTAGAGTAAAGTTAGGGCTAGATTAATTTTATAGTAATAATAGTAAGTAAGAGTTATGATATTATAATTAAGGTATATTATAATATATATAAATAAAAGTAATAATATAATACTAGTATATAGCTTTATAAATAAATAGTATTAATCTTAAGGTTAGAATAAGCTTATATAAAGACTAATTAAGGCCTAGGGGGTAGTAAAGGTTACTTAATACACTATACTAATATAACTTAGTGTAATATAGCTATAATACTAGCTTACCTTACTTATTTATATTATAGTATAGTAAGAATATATTTTATAAGTAAGAGAAGTTAAGTATTATTAATATTTATATTAGTACTTAAAAAGTATTAATATAAAGCTAAGTATTTTAGTAAAAAGCTACCTTAATAGCTATAATAGCTAGCTAGTAGCTATATAATTAAATTAATAATTATATAAGAAAGAGTTAGTAATAGCTATAAAAAACATATTTATTTTTATTTCTTTTTATTTTATTATAATTAAAGCTTTTAAAGTAAGTTATTTATTTTTAATGCTTTAATAAAGGTAGCTTAATATACTTTTTATTAAATAATATTAAGTTTAATTTAGTTTTACTAACTTTAGCTAAAATACTAAATAAAAAAAAGAAAATATAACTTAAAAGTATATAATTTAGGTTTAGCTTAAGGCTACTATTAATATATTAAGGTAGAGTGCTATTAAAGTATAGCCTTATAAACTTTATATTATTTATATAAGTATTATTAATTATTTATATAAAAATTAAAAAAAATATGTTTTACTTAAAATTCATATAAATTAAGTACTAATATAATATAAGTATCTTTAAAGCTTACTTTAAGTATATTTATTAAACTAAAACTTATTTTAAAGTAAGTAGTAATAATATATTTAATTAAAGATAATACAGGTTTTAATTAAGCTTATAGCTAACTTATACTAATTTTTATTAATAAAAGGTAAAAAAGCTTTTTTAAATATAAAGAAAATACTTTAATACTATTATTAATACTAATAAAGATAATAATAATTCTAATTCCTTAATAAGTATAAGTCTCCTTTAATATAGGGCTATAAATATTAATAAAATATAATATAGGCTAAATATAATAACCTTTAAAAAGAGATAGTATAGCTTATAAAGTAAAATAGTATAAAGAAAATAGTGGGTTAAGCCCTTAGTAAAGCTAGTTTAACTATACTTTTTAAGTAAAAGTACTTAAGCTATTTAAATTATATTATAGCTATATTAAAGAAGTAAATAAAGTAAAAGGTAATATAAAAGTAATATAAAGCTAGTAGGTATTAAACTAGTATTATTCTTTTTTCTTTTTTCTTTTTTATTTATATATTTATAATATGAATAAATAAAAAGGTTATTTATAGTTAACTTACTATAGCTTTATATAAAGAGTATAGCTTTTTTAATAAATATATATTATTATTATAATACTTATTAGTAAATATTTATAATATTTATAAAAGTATTAGTAAGTAAGTAGGCTAAAGCTAATATGAGTTCCCTATAAAGCTATAGTTAAGTAGTATTAGTTATTTTATTATTTTAGGTTACTTATAGTTAGTTAGCTAATATAAAGTAAAGAATTTAGTTAGTTTAAAAAAAGCTATTATATAAAGTAATAAGCTAAAAGGCTTTAATTAAAGGCTAAGTAAATATTATAATAGTTATATATTAAGAGTATATTAAGTTTATAAAGCTAAAGATAGTTATAGTTTAAATAAATAAGAATAATATAGTAGTAATCTTATATATTATTTTAGTATTAATAAATTAAAGAGTTTACTTTAAGTATATATTAAGTATATAAAAATACTTTAAAGCTAGTTTTTTTAGTATATATTTAAATAAAGGTAGCTAATTTATATTTTATAAAGTAATTATATCATTATATAATTTTATAAATAATTTAAAAGTTCAGTTTATATTTAGCTATTATAAAGAAATATTCAAGCTAATATATATATACTATTATAAAGTTTTAATATTATTAGTTTTTTTCTTTTTATTTAAGCTTTTTAGTTAGTAAAAAAGTATTAAAATAAATAGCTAAGTAATAAAATAAAAAGCAATAAAATAATAGTATAAAGTTATAATAAAAATAATATTATTATTAAAGGTATTTAGCTAATATAGTATAAGTAGCTTAATTTAGCTAGCTATTTTATTAGCTTTAATTTTATAATAATAATAGTAAGTATAATAATGAAAATAAAAATTAACTAAAGAGATAGTTATTTTAATATTAACTAAAGCTTATAATATAATTTTATAAGCTTTAGGTATAGTTTATAGGTATTTAAGTAATTTCTTAGTAAATTCCTTTATAATACTTTTGTTTATATTACTGTAGCTTATGAAAGTATAATATATATTT
>AFRA01000917.1:0-15904 GCA_000223055.1 Claviceps fusiformis PRL 1980
GGGGGGGGGCGAGAAGAGCACTAGCAGCACGTAGAAAGAAGTTCCGATCGGCCGAGGCTTCAATGTTTCTTCATGCTTCCACAACAAGCTCTCCAACCTTCCTTCTGGCCAGCCAGCATCTCCCACCGCCGCTGCCACTGAAGGAAATCTTCCCCCATGAACGGCCCAGCAATTTGTCATCACACACCTCACCTCCACTCCGTAGGTGCCTTGATAAGAGTCTCAGTCTCAACACAATCCTCGCTACCCACCTCCCTTTTTGCAGCAAATTCTCGTGTTTGCCCTGCGCCTCGGCCTCATCCATTTCCCCAGTATACCACTCCTCGGCAATACCCCACAGTTGAGATATCCCGCGCCTTCTCAACCATGGCCTCCGCCACGAGCTTCTACGACTTTAAACCGCTTGACAGTTGGTTGAGCCCTTCTGCCCCTCCACCATTGCGAAATTGCTGGTGACTTTCTTTTTTTTTTCTTGCTTTTTTTTTTCTTTTTTTCTTTTGCTAATAATATCATCGCCCCATCGTTGTCTAGAGCGTGGCCAGGAAGTTCCCATGTCAGACTACAAGGGCAAGGTGGTTCTCATTGTCAACACGGCGTCCAAATGCGGCTTCACCCCCCAGTATGAGGGTCTCGAGAAAATATACAAGTCCATCAAAGAAAAGTATCCCGACGACTTTACCATCCTCGGCTTTCCTTGCAACCAGTTCGGCGGCCAGGAACCGGGAAGCGACGAGGACATACAGAATTTCTGCCTCGTCAACTACGGCGTGAGCTTCCCCATTATGCAAAAGATTGATGTCAATGGCGACAAGGCTAGCCCTTTGTATGAGTGGCTCAAGGCCGAACAGCCCGGCCTGATGGGACTCAAGCGCATCAAGTGGAATTTCGAAAAGTTTCTCATCGGTCGCGATGGTGCCGTCAAAGGTCGTTGGGCGAGCACAACCAAGCCTGCGAGCTTGGAGAAGCCAATCCTTGATGAGTTGGAGAAGAAGGCTTAATCGAGATTGTGGTCGGAGAGTTTTTTTTGTTTGTATGGTGGCAAGAAGAAAATAATATCCCAGCATGACTTTCCGAAAATAAGACCTGAAAGAAAAGCCCCGGATTCGTCACACACGTGGCCTCCAAATTAAATGACAAGGATCGTGCCGGACAATGGCACGCGAAAATTGGCACGGGCATTTGAACCACTGTACCGTGTAGAACAATAACAAACTTTCCGCAGGATCCTGGTCTACGTGAAGATGAAGTCGTATCTGCCAGCTGCCGCTAAGCTTAGTCGCTGCTAAGGATCTTGAAAGGCGATCTTGAGGCTATCGAATACCGGGGAGTCGGTCCGGCACCAGTACATAGACGGTATGTATCTCCATGCAGGCAGTAGTCATCTTCCAGGCTTCCTTTCCCACCTATGGTTTCCTGATTCTTGAATTTACCCGAGTGTCCTGTCTCTTTCGGCGACTTGTCCATCTCGGTTTGCGGGGCGTTTGCGGGTGCGTTTCATCAGCAAGCCTCATCAGCGTTGACGCAGCCTTCAGTCGCCAAGCACAATGCCAGCATCGCTGTCATTCGCTCTGCATGTCACCAGACTGCTTGCCGTACAACCAAAACCCCCGATCACCATCACCACCGGCTGGATCCCATGTCCATCAAAAACCCTCGCTAAACCATGAGATTACGACGGGACTGCTGAGCGGTTGTGTCTTCCAGGAATAAATCAGCCGATGGCTAGGTTCTGATGACGCCGTGCCCGGGTATCCAAGTAAAAGTATGTACATGCCCTGTATGTAACTAGCCAGTACCTAGGTACCTAGGTATCTACCTACCCAGTAGGTAGATATAGTAGAACCTGTATCCCTACTTAGGCATGCAATTTCTGTGCTGAAACTGAAACGTCATTCTCGTCCAAGAATTGTGGCAAAGAATTGTGGGCTGGACTAACGCAAGAAAGAGTCTTGACGAACCCCTTGGCGTAGGCAATGGTCCAGAGACGAGAAGTAGTTCTTCTTGATGGAGGCCGGAAGAAAGGACGACGGACAGTTTTGTCGAGGCGCTTGGGCATTTAGCCTTTTGCAAAGGGCACTAACCATTATGTGTGTGTTGTCGACGAAGTCTACGTTGTCGACCGCGCGATTACGAGAAAAAGGCCCGGGCATCATCTCCCGACCGATGCTAGCTCCAACGGGGGATGATGGGTGAGCGTGTGTGTGGCTGTGCGGCTGTGTGGTGTTCTCGTCGCGGGGAAACCAAGAAGGAAAAAAAAATGAAAAAAAAAAAAAATAAGAATAAGAATAATAGAAATAGAAATAAAAGACACAACTCGCAGCGTAATCCCACAGTCAGCGCAATCCGCAGATGCAACCCCCCCCCCCGGTTCAACAACAAGTCAAGATGCATCATCCACAAGACATGTTTTTGTTTTTTCTCGTCCTCGACTGCGTTCTGCGCTTGGGAGGCAGGCAGGTACCCCGCCGATCAGGGGCTTCGAGGCAGGCAAGAGACGGTATACGGCCACTATAATGAATGAATGGGGCCGGGACACTCGCGATGGCCAATGAGCATGGCGCACTGGAGACAAGAAGACATTGACTTGTCTTTGTCTGTTACAGCGCCCCGCTTTTCCATCGACGAGTACATCCTCCCGCCCCTCCCAAAATAAAAGAAAGAGAGAAAAGGAGGAAGAAGGAAAGAAGAAGAAAGCATCATGGGAAAATCAAGACGACGCGCGCTGAGTGGAACAGGCGATGAGCCAGCAGACGCCCAGTAGACACCCAGCAGACGCCGAACGAACAGTCGGCGCACGGCCAGCAAACGGCCGGAAAAGGCACAGGTATTGTTCTAGCTCGTGGGATCTGAAACCGATGGCCTTGCTGCTATTGAAATGCCTCGGTGTTCCTTCCGCTGCAGCGCGGCGCGGCGGGCTTGGGTCGCCCCACTTGGCTTATGTGCCTTCCGCGTCTTAGTCGGAAGTTGGAACGTTGAACCATTCTTGCGTGCCTACTAGGTAGGTAGGTACCTACCTGCCCAAGGTATTCTGCACAGTTCCTTGTTGTTCATATTCAATGCCCTCTCTCCTCTCTGTCTGTGGTTCTGTGGTCGGACCCCTATCCCACGCGACCTAGACCACCTTGACCGGCCTAGTATGTTTGCACGCACCGGGCCTTTGAAAAACAGCCTCGTGCATAGGAAACACGTCCCCGGCGCCTTCCTCGTCATGTCCGCGTCCTGCCCCTCCGCTTTCCCCCGCCCGAGTCGCCGACCATACCAAGCCATGCCAAACCATGCCAAACCATACCAACCGAGAACAACCCAGAACACAGCCCAGAGCCACGCCATACCAGGCCAGACATGGACCGGAATCGACGCGCAGACCGTTGGGTGCATGTGCTGTGAGTTGTCATGCTGCTGCCTGCCGCTCTTCATTTCCACACATGCTGGCCGAGACGCTGCATGATGCCGGCTTGCAGACCCAGCCGTTTTGTTTCCGGTGATGGTGGTCGCCGTTTTCTGGGACTGGGCGGGCAGTCATGCTACTTTTAGTACCTGTGAGCTTTGCCCAACTTCCCAGTACTTGATGCAAGGGCAAGTCTGACCGCTGGCTGGCTGCTGCTCTACGCCAGGACGTCACGATTCATGACGGCACGGGGTTCAGGTAGGTCGTACCTGCTTGGACCGACTGCATCAAAGTACCTGCATGTGGTCCATGCGTACCTGCTGAGACGGACGGACATTTTCCGAAAATATACTTGAGCCCATGTCTCCGTTGTTGCATTCTCATTTTACCTCTTTGCTTTTCCATTTCCTGTCCTGTCTTTGACACTGGTCATTGTGTTGGTGGTTGGATTCTTTGTTCTCACACTCGTCACTCTCTTGCATACTTTTTTTGTTTTCTGTTTCTGTTTTCCCCTCTCTCCCTCCCTCTATCTGTATCTGTATCTCCATCTCTCTCGCTCTCTCTCTGTCACTCTCCCTCGCCCTCTCCCTCTCTCACGCACACCACTCCCCCCCCCCCTTTTCTTTCCTCTCTTTCATAGTCAGTTCATATCATTCGTTCATTTGTTCTCATTTCTTTGTTTCCATCAGGGACATGACCATCTCTTGTCCACTCCGCCACCACTAACTATACGTCCAACCCCCGAATTATCGTCGTCAATTCGCTCTTTATGCCGACAACATACACCTAACATAGTATATCCGCGACGCGTTGTTTGTCATTCGCTGCCCATACCATCATCATGGTGTCCGCTCTCTTGTCACTGGCAGCTTTGCCCTTGGTGGCTCAGGCCATAAAAATCCCCATGGACAACAAGATGCGCCAAGAACCTGGCCTCGTTCGATATCCCATCACCGTCAACCGCGCTCCTTCAAGACACAGCCTCCAACGGCGCCAACAAGAGGTGGCGACACATGCTCAACAGTCGGGCTTCTTCTATTCTATCGAGCTCCAAGTCGGTACTCCTCCCCAGGCCGTCAGCGTCAACTTCGATACCGGCTCAGCCGAGCTCTGGATCAACCCCGTTTGTAGCAAATCCAGCGATCCTGCCGCCTGCCAGTCCTATGGTCGCTTCAATGGCAGTCAGACATTCGTTGACACCAACGTCACCAACCGCGTCAACTATGGAACCGGCTTTGCCCAGCTCGAGTACGGCTACGACTACATTCAGATTGGCTCTGCCCGTGTTAGTCAACAGTTGTTCGGCGTCGCCACCGACAGCGAATTCGCCGTCACCGGCATCATGGGTGCTGGTCCTCAGCTCAAGGGCTGGAAGAGCGACTATCCCATGATCCTCGACAACATGGTTTCTCAAAAGTTCATCAAAAGCCGTGCCTTCTCTCTTGACATTCGTTCCATCGAGAGCGCCCGCGGATCCGTCGTCTTTGGCGGCATCGACACGAAGAAGTTCTCGGGCTTCCTGGAGAAGCGTCCCATCATTCCCGCTGCCACGGCTCCTGACAAGCTCACTCGGTACTGGATCTATTTGGATGGTATTTCAGTCACCAACACTGATGGCTCCAACACCGTCATCTTTGACCAGGTCAACGGCGCACCCGTTCTTCTTGACAGCGGCTACACAGTGTCTTCGCTTTCCACAGACCACTTCAACAAGATCAAGGATGCTTTTCCTGGTGTCACTCCTCCTCCTGAAGATGACCAGTCCGGCCTCTACCGGGTTCCTTGCGACGTCGGCCAGCAAAACGGAACCGTCAATTTCAAATTTGGCAAGACGGAGATCAGCGTGCCCTACAACGACTTTATATGGAAGCAGTCTTCCGATCTCTGCGTGCTCGGCGTCATGCCTGATGACAAGTTCCCTGTCCTCGGCGACACCTTTCTCCGTGCTGCCTACGTTGTCTATGACATGGACAACCGTAACGTTCACCTCGCCAACAACGAAGACTGCGGTTCTTCCTTGCTGGCCATAGGCAGTGGCCCCGATGCTGTTCCATCTGTCCAAGGTGATTGTGGCAAGAAGCCCGCCTCGACGACCAGCTCGACATTGCCTGTTTCGACGACCACCATCGCCAACACAACAACAACAACAACAACAACAACAACGTCATCGTTATCATCCACAACAACGACAGCAGCAGCACCAACGACTACTTTGACATCCAGCAGGATCTCGATTGGCAAGAACAGCACCATGACCACCACCACCAGCCGCTCCACACAGTCGGCCAGGGATTCGTCTGGCGCGCCCTATCTGATGCCGACGGGCAAGAACAACAGCACCACAAGCCATACTTCCACTGCGGCTGCGACGGGCAAGAACGACGGGACCACAAGCAGTACTTCTACTGCGGCTGCGACGGGCAAGAATGACGACACCACAAGCAATATCTTTGATGTGGACGACACCGACGTGGGCAAAGACGACTATATGGTCAATGCAGCGCTTGCGACGGCGACGCCGACGGCCGGCGCTTCGGACAGCACCACATCTTCTACGATGCCCTACACGATCCCAACTGGCAGGAATGGCTCCGCAATCAACACATCGGCCGGGCCCCGCGCGACTACGGAATGCGAAGACAATGACGACCTTGCCAGCAGTCAGATGCCTACCCAGCTTGCCCCGCCGGCGTCCAAGCCTTTCCCGACCATGCAAAGGTACAACACCACGACCGCTGTCACGTACACGTCGACCTTCACTTCCGCCAGGCTTCACACCGTCACTGCCTGCCGTCCCTACGCCACAGACTGCGAGATTGGTGCCATCATTACCAAGACTGTTATTGGATACAAGACCTGGTGTCCCGCCGAGGATGGCAAGGGGACTTCTCGGCTGTCTACCACTACGCCACCGGCCATCACCCCCACGCCGGCTCCGACATCACAGGAAGATATGATTACGTCCTACTACACGACGACCAAGGTCCACACCATCACGTCGTGCCCTGGTCATGGCCCTTGTGACAAGGGCAAGGTCACCACCGAGGTTGTGACTTCGACAGTCTATGTCTGCCCCCAGACTCACGACGTCCTCACATTCCCTCTGACACATGATTGTCTCAAAAACGAGCCTGGTTGCAAGCCCGGTGACAAGGTGGTCAACACATGGGTCGTGCATATCGAGCCTCACGTTGTCAACCCCAAGCCTACTCCCGTCCCTGGCTGCGACGAAAAGTGCATCATGCCTCCTCCCGTCCAGGTGCCCATGGTCACCAAGGCTGGGTCTGTCAGCCAACCTGTCATGACGCCTCCTGCGATCCCTCAGACACCCTCGGCCCCGGGCCCTGCCCCCACCACCACCGCCACCAGCAGCAGCAGCGTTGGCACCACTACCGCCAGTGTTGGCACCATCAACGGCATCACCACCACATACACCAATCCCGGCTACAGTGCCTGCCCTACTTGCACACCACAATCGAGCTCACCGCCCGTCACCGCCGCAGCACCTGAACCGTTGCGCAATCCCGCCGTGGCTGGCGCCATGATTCTGGGCATGCTGGTCATTGCCGTTTTGTAGACGAATCGTGCGGGGGAAAAAACATAAAGAAAAGGAAATATAGGAGAACAGTGCTACCACAGGTATTGGGGCATTGGAACTTGCGCGATTTTTTTGGTTATTTGGTGTGTCTGTCTTCCATTCTACAGACAACCCGTACTGTACGAGAGTTGTGGGTATTATTAGGATATTTGAACAGCCGTCCCCATACGGACAAGTATTATTATTATTTATTTTTTCTTACTATTGTCACGGAGGAATTGGATAAACCAAGGCACATACACCCTTTGTTCTTATTAGTCTGCAAGGCGGGGCCAGGTTACGGCATTGGCGAGAATATATAATACAAATCAAAGCATTTCGCTGATTTTTGATCGTGTGCTTGTACTAAGCTCTAAGAAGTTGCTGCATGCGTGTGTGGGGTACGTAGGTGTAGCCTTCTTGGCCCCAAGGGGATATAAGTCATGCTTTTGGGGTCTGGTATCTCGCCATGATTACACAAGACAAGGACGTGTTTAATCAATGATACTGTCAGGGCTCATCATGGCGCCATTCGCCCATAGAGGTCAATAACCGGAATGTATTTCCAAACGACTGTTCCATATAAAAGACGTGAGATGTAACATGTATGACCAATCGAGATGGTCGAGCAAGGACTCTGGTGTACGATGTATGAACGCACATGGGACGCGAAATGTTTCTGACCAAACGAACGTATGACGAACACGGCCGATGAATATGAAAAATATGTAAACAAACACAAGAAAAACAGTAACGCGTCTTATATTCTTGTTTTTTTTTCCTCCGTTCATTCGCGTCTTTTTTATAAGCTCTGCTTTTCTTGTTTTAAATAGAGGTTTTTTTTCTTTATAAGCCTTTTTTTTTTTTGTTTAGAATACTGGAATAGCTGGCCAAGTTCGGCTGCGATATCTCTGTCTGTATTAGGGAATACTATATTAACTACTTAAAGCCTTACTTAGTATAGTTCTATATATATAATATTACTAATAAGTAATATCCGCGTCCCGCTGCAAAGACATTCAGTGGCTGAAATAAACTGTCTGGTCCAGGGAAGGAATCACGAATTCATGTGGATTAACGCGCGGCAGAATGTAAGTAATAATGATAATAATAATAATAGCAAAGCAATATGCCTTATACCCTAGCCTCTTCCTTTTTCTTTATGGTTTTTTTTATTAGCTTTATGTAACAAGGGCTGTGATAAGGGGGGCTTGGAATGCAAATGATTCTATTCAGACAATAATCGACTTTGGCTCTCTTAGGGGCTCTAAGGGATCTAAAGGTCTAGGTTTCTTCTAGAGGTCCTAAGGGCTGTAGAGATCTTATATATATATATAGTAAGTAAGGATACCTTAGGCTTTTAAGTACCTCTTATATATAAGTGCCTTAAGTTAGCTAAGTGCTACTTTATATATATAATATAATTCCCCTTCTTTAAGAATGCTTATTTTAAGTATTTATAATACTTTTATAGTATTAAGGACTTATAAATTATATAGCTTTCTTAGGTTATTAGCTATAAATTACTTAAGTAAAGCTTTAGCTTTATTACTAATAAAGTACTTATATAGTTTTTATATTTAATACTTTTTAATAAGCTATCTTTCTCACTTAATTAAATATTTAATATTATTACCTATAGCTTAGGTATTATATATTTCCTTTACTTAAAAGTCTTTAGTTTTAATTAGTTTTACTTTTTTAAGTATTTAATTTAAGTTAATATTTTAATTAATATAAAAGGGTTTAATAAAAAAAATATAAAAAAAGTTATAAATATATTAATTTTTAAATAAAAATAAATAAATAATAATAAAAAAAATAACCTTTTTAATATAAAATAAGCCAAGTATTTTTTTAATAAGCGTTTTAGTTAGGTATTTAGTATAAATATTTTTTATATTAAATATAATAAGCTAGCCCTTTTTATAATTTAGTAATAATAATTAGTACTTATTAGCTTATTTTTTTATTTATTAATAACTTTTTTTAAGCTATCTTTTTACTTTATTATATACTTATATTATTTAGTATATATATAAGTAACTTCCTAGGTTTAATAAAGCTTTTAATAATAAGTTATTTATAGCTAGGTAATATTTATAGTTAGTAAAAAAGAGAGTTATTTTAAATATAAATAATAAAGAATTATTATAAGTAAATTTAACTATAGCTAATAAGTCTTTTTAATTAAATATTTTATAGTTAATAAATACCTTTAAATATACCTTTAGTATTTAATTAGTGTATTTAATTTATTTATTAGTTCATAGATAAAAGGCTATACTTATTTTACTTTTTATACTTATAAGCTTTAAAAAATCCTTTCATAGCTTAAAAGTAAACCTTAAGTTATAGTTTAAAATAATATTTAGTAGAATTTTATAATATTACTAATATTCTTTTATAAAAATATAAATTAAATCCTTAGTTTTTTTTTATTAACTTTTAAAGAAAAAAAGTAAGTTATTTTAATAAATAAATTAATTATTACTTAAATAGAATTATACTTATTTAAAAGAGAAAGGTTTATAATAAAATCTATTATTACTAATTACTAAGGTTTATAGTATAATTTTAATAGCTATAATAATTTATAAAAGAGGTACTATTGTTATGGACTAACCCGATTGGGTCATCGCGGATGTCAGCGCAGTCATACCGGTCGCCCGGATCCTCTTACCAGCTGCGCCAGCTGTAAGGCAAAAGGATACGCATTAATTAGGTTAGCAAGATCTAATTAATTAATATCTATATTAGTTAGTCGTTGCTAGGGTGGGTGCTAGCTAGCGCAGTCTATCTATACATAGCCTAAGGTTAGGTTAAAGACTAAACTATAATATAGCCCCACTTTCCCTACCCTTTTAATTAATACTATACCTCCCCTAAGGGATCTACTTTTACTTATTATTAGTAGGTCCTTATAAGCCTAGGTTCTAGTAGGACTTAAACCTATAACCTTAAACCTAATTAATTATTATAAACTAACCTAATTAGGTTATTATAAATGTTAGTATAGTTATACTAGTTGCCTAGATCCTCTTACTAGCTACGCTAGCTATAAGGCAAAAGGATACGCATTAATTAGGTTAGTAAGATCTAATTAATTAATATCTATATTGGTCGGTCGTCGCTAGGGTGGGTGCCAGCTGGCGCGGTCCGTCCGCACGCAGCCTAAGGTTAGGTCAAAGACCAAACCATAACAACTATAGTATTTTATTATATTAGTATTTTATATATCCTTATATATATTCTTTAGTTATAGCTTTTAGCTTTAGCTACTAAAAATTATAGGTAATAAGTTTAATTATCTTATTTATATTTATATACTTTATAACCTTTATATTATACTTTAAAGTTATAATCTTTTTTTATATTAACTTAAATACTTAGAGATAATATTTTTAGTATAGTAATTTTACCTTAATTATTATATACTTATTTAGCTTAGTCTTTTTTATTACTTTATAGTAATCTTTATTATATTACCTAGCTTTTTTAATTTATATTATAAAGGTAGGGTTTTAATAGTAAACTATTAAATTATTAATTTAAGTTAATATAATTAATAGTAATAGTATAAAATATTTTAATTATAATACTATTATTATAAGCTAGTTATTATCTCCCCCCTTTTTAAAGTAATATTATAATAGTTATAAAAGAATATTAGCTTTATTATTATTATTTTTTAGCTAATAAGTAATAATAAAGTTATAACTAAATAACTTTTATAACTATTTTACTTAATAATAGTTAAAAACCTTTACTTTAATAAAGTATTCTAAGTTATAATAATTTAAAAATACTTTAATTTAGTATTTAGTGTTATGGTTTGGTCTTTAACCTAACCTTAGGCTGCGTGCTGACGGACCGCACCAGCTGGCACCCACCCTAGCGACGACCGACCAATATAGATGTCAATTGATTAGATCTTGCCAACCTGATCAATGCGTATCCTTTTGCATAGCTTTGGTGCAGCTGGTAAAGGGATCCGGCACGCCACCGGTATGACTGCGCTGACATCCGCGATGACCCAATCGGGTTAGTCCATAACATTTAGCTCCCTTTAAATATTACTTTTATTTCTTAAAGTAGTTAATAATTACTAAAAGCTTTTTATTATAAATTTTATAATTTATTTCTATTAGTAATAGCTTTTAAAAATAAAAGGTAATAAGATATAATTTATTATTAAAGCTTTTTTATAAAAGTATTTTTTTAATATAAAATTTAAAGTATTAGCCTTTATAATGACTAGCTTTAAAGGGTTAAAATATATTAAGATTAATATTATAAAAAAGAAAGTCTTTAATATATTAAAGGCTTATTATATATTAAATATTTAAATTTATACTTTTTAATTAAGCTTAATAGAATTTATTAATAGCTTTATAATTTTTAAGAAATTTTTAATAAAGTAATTATTAGGAATAACTCATAAAGGGAAAACAGATACTAAAATGCATGCATAACAAAAACAACGTAAAAAGGGTCTATTATTAATGATTCTTCTAAGCTAAGAGCTAAGCTTGTAAAGTGAGAAAAAGGTAGTGTTATAGCTACGCGTGCGGTCAGCAGTATAGCTAATTAGACTGCGTGCATTGTTATAGCAGACCTACCTAGTTACCTATATACGCTATACCTAGCGTTTTACCTATACTAAGGTTTTACTATTAAGAGTAATTTTAATACTAAAGAATTCTCTCTTTTTATAAAAGAAATTACTTAAAAAATAGCTAAAAAAATAAATAAAAAAAAATTAATTAAAAAAAGTATTATTAAATAAATTTTAACTATAAAATATAAGAATATAATTAATTATAGTTAGGGATCCTATAGGTTATAGTTATTATTATTATTTTTATATAGCTTATTATTAGAAATAATGGAGGTGGGTGCTATAGAGCACAGCTTACTAAGGTAGTGGGCTTAGTGAGCGTGCACGTACAGATCCACTGCTCTGCAGAGCAGAGCACTGCAGCAAGCTGCAGTCCACTATATCTCACGTAAAATGGAAGCTTTTGCGTTGCTTTTAGCACTATTTAATTCGCTAAAGAATTTGCAATAATAATATCTAATAAAAATTATATCTAATCTCTAACTTTATAGGTATGCGCAGCTGGCAAGAGTGATTCTGACGGTCCGTACGGTCGGCAGCTATAAGGGGGTTTTTCACTTCCTTCCCTTACATACCCACTAACCTTATTGGTGGATCCTAGTTGCTAGCTGGGCTTTGTGAGCCACTTTCTATTTTCTGTAAAATTTATTTATATAGGAAAACAAAAAAATAGACTTACGGCTATATAAATTGGCTGCTAACGTGCTTACAATCGGTTAACTTAGTGAAAATCAACGCGCAACACTAAAAAACCGATTTTTAGATATATATATAGAAAGAAAGCCTGGAATTTAGCAATAAAGAATCTAATCCTAAGACTTTTTATAAATTCCTTTTTATTAAGAAAAACAGTAAAAAATATACATTATAGGGTAGCTACCTTCCCTAACTAAGCAGCTATTAGCTAGCTTAGTTATATCCTTTAATCCGTTCCTCTGTATCTTTGCTAGTTACCTTACAAATCTAACCTAAAGACTAGGCCTACCTTACAGCTGTTAGTCCAACTGCATAGCTGTTAGAATAAGCAAAAAAGGTTAAAAAGTAAGGATTTATAGGGACCCTGTAGCTGCGAGCCCATATACGTAACCTTTAGTTAGAATTCTATGGTTGTGCCGCCCACACGCGCGCACGCTTGCCGGCCTGCACTGGCTTACAAAGCCCCCTATAAAGTGCTTCTATTAGCGCTATAATTATAGCACTAATAGTGAGGAATCCCCTATAAATAACCCTGTTATTTTTAACACCCCCTCTAAAGAAGTATTAGGGATAGTTATTATAAGGGCGCTAAGGGCGAAAGCGAAAGAAAAAGTCATATAAAATCTAGGAAAATTCCAAAACAAAAAAAGGATTGTAGAATTATAGAGCCTAAAATCGGGGCTTTAGGGTAAGTGACTTTTTACTATAGTAAAGCATAGCATTTTGCGAAGGTAATGCTGTTAAAAGCAGGGACCTTATTCTTTCTTTGTTTTTGTGATTGTTTTTGATTTTCTGGGTGTTTTTATGGTTGTTTTTGTGCCTTTAGCTAGGCGTTGTTTTAGTGGCTTTAGCGAGAGTTGTAATTATTGTAAGGAAAAAATCTCTTTATTTTAAAAGATTCCTATAAGCCACTAAAAGCTTCTGGAAAGTCTTAGAATAATAAGACAAGAAAACAGTGAGAGCCTTTACTTAAAGGAAAAGTGAATTTATAGATATCTTAGGGCTCTTAAGAAATATTTTTCTTATTATTTATTTTTAAAGATATTTGCCTTTAGGAATTCCTTTAGGACTTAAGCTCTAAAATCTTATTTTCTTTAGAAAAAAGAGCTTTATAGCAAAATTCTTTATAGAGGTTTGCTATATAAAAATCTGTTTTTCTTAGATTTTTATTCTCTAGTTGAAAATTATCTAAAATTAGGAATAAAGTATTCCTAGGGCTAAGTAAAAGCTTAGGGACTCTTTTAACTATTAGGTCTAAAATGGGACCTTTAGGGTAATCCTTAAAAAAGATATTAAGAAAGCCCCCTTTCTGGTTATTTTCCCCCTCTAAGGAATTATTCCCTATAAGGGTCTGAGGGGCACTCGGATCCCCCTCTAAAGAGTTATTCCCTATAATATTCTGAGGAATATTATAAAAGCTTTTAGCCTGGTTTTAGTGGATAATAACAACCTTTTTACCCTCTAAAAAATATTTAGGGTAGCCACTATAGTCTAGAAAATCTAGGTTATAGGGGTCTTTAGGTATAAGGTAATCTATAATTATAGAATTTCCCTAAGGCTTATCTGCCACTATAGGGCCTTCTTCCTCAGCTTCCTTGTGCTAGGCCCCTTGAGAACCACAGGCCTCTTGGCTGGCTATTAGAGGCAGGGTTATAGAGGGTCTAGGGGGATTAATAGAAGGTTTTTTATTTACTAAGCCCTGTAAATCCTCTATAAATTTAGATTTTAGTGCCTCTAACAGCACAGAATTAGGGGGTTTTTCCTTAGGAATCAAGGGGACCCCCTCTATAAAAGGTACCCAGCTTTGGCTTGCTTTCTAATTTTGCGAAGAAGGGGCTATAGGATTAGGGGGGTGTAAATTCCCTAATTCTTTAACCTTTTTAGCCTTTTTAGGGGCTAAAATAGACTTTATAGAGGGTTTTTTATTAACCTCTATAGGGGGGCAAGCCTAGTGACTAAAATGGCCTATATAGTGCCCCTTAGAGCAACTAGAAGGTGATTTTAGAAGGGGTGGATTGGAATCTTTAAGCTAGAAAAAAAATCCGTGCTTTTTAATATTTAAGAGACTAATACAAGACTTATTAGCTAAAAATAAAGAATTTTTAGATATGCAGCCCCCTGCTAAATAATGCTTTAATCCGCTTACTATATTTATATCTAATTTTGGTAAATATAGTGCATTTTATAGGATTAAAGGCCTGTATTTATTAGGGTTTTACTGGCATAACACTAAAAATTTAGCCTTGCCATATCCCTTAGGATAGATAGGACCCCCACTAGTAGTTATAGAGCTTGCCTTGCCTTTTTTATAAGTAGTATAGCTTATAAAGTGCTCTTTAGAATTAACTAAGTGCACTATTGAGCCTGTATTGTAAAGAAGGGAGTTTTTTATATCTTCTTTATAGTTAAAGTTAAAGGCATTAAAAGAAGCCTTTTTTTCTTTAGTACTAGGATTACTAGAAAAAGAAGAACTAGAATTTTTACTAGAATTACTGCTAGCACTAGGGCTACTAGGTCTTTTATAGGGCTCTAGGGCTTCTAATGAAAGGTTAAAATTTCCTAGTATAAAGGTTCCTTCCTAACCTTTATCTTTATTATCCTTAGCCTTTTTAGAGGATTTTTGCCCTTTTTTACCCTTTTTCTTATAAGAATTAGGCTTAGAATTCTTCTTATTTTCTTTAGAGGAATTCTCTTCTTCTTTATTAGAAGGGTTTTTAGAGGACTTATTTTCTTTAGTGCCTCTATGTGTGGATTTCTGGGCTATAGCTCTATAATTTAGAGCTTTAGCCACTGAAGAGCTCTTATCTCTTTGCTCTTTAAGCAAGTCTGCCATTAGAAATTGCAAATTTAGTGCCCCTATAGGGTTCCCTAAAGCCCTAGAAGTTCTTATAAAAAATCTTTGCCTTTCTGCCTAGTAGGGAAAGGTGGATTTTAGTGCCTGTAGATACTAATTTACTTAATCTATAGGCTTTATAAAAACACTTGCTAAATTTAGCCTAGCTAGTAGGTTATTAAATAAAGCATTAAAGGACTCTAAGGAACCCTTAAAGCCTTGAAAATTTAGGCTATAAAATTAATAGTATAGGGTACCCCGTTGTATTTCAGCACTCTGAGAATACTGGCGGATTAAAACACTATATGCCTCTAAGGGGTCTTTTTGCCAAATTATAGCATTTTAGGGGCCTTTAGTGCAGCTATCTCTTAAAAGCATAAGAATTATAGCTTAGTTAGGATCGCTAAGGTTCTTAGCAATACTAGGATTTTCTAAGAAATTAGGTATTCCTAGTGCCTTAAATTAGATATTTAGGGCCTACTTCCACTGGTTAAAATTTTCTAGCCCCTTTAGCCTAGCCCTCTCTAGAAAGCTATAAACTCTTTTATTAAATTCTTTAATAATAGAATTATTAAAAGAATTTAGAATATTAGAATTTTTAGGGCTTTCCTAAGGTTTTTTTTGTACTGGCTTAGCTATAGGTTCTAAAGCTATAGCTAGGGTAGAGGTAACAGCAGCTGCTAAAATTTCTAATTTTTTTAAAATATTAGAAATATTATTATTTTGCTGCAAAATCTGTTGATTTATATACTCTGCCCATGACTGTTCTGGGGTAGGGACCCCTAAGTT
>AFRA01000918.1:0-15895 GCA_000223055.1 Claviceps fusiformis PRL 1980
GAGACGAGAGAGAGAGACGAGAGAGACAGACGAGAGAGACAGACGAGAGAGACAGACGAGAGAGACAGACGAGAGAGACAGACGAGAGAGACAGACGAGAGAGACAGACGAGAGAGACAGACGAGAGAGACAGACGAGAGAGACAGACGAGAGACGAGTACCTGTACATGTAGTAAAACCGGGACGGAAAGGATAAAGGTAGACCCTTATCACGTCCATCTATTTTGGGACTCAGTCAATTTCAGTCAATTTCATCCGAAGCAGATGGACTCAAAAGGGTCGACTCACCAAGCATGAGTTTGAAATGAAATACAATGCTTTTTCTTTTTCTTTTTCTTCTTTTTTCCTTTTTTTTTAAAAAAAAAAGAAATTGTAGTACAGCACCTGTAGGGATTAGGTTTGCTGAGTAGACGTACCTCGATTTGGCTTTGTTTGTTCTTCTCTCTTTGTCTTTCTTCTTTTCTTCTTTTTCTTACCAACGTATATATAGTCGCCTCACATTCTTTCACCATGATAACTCATCCTGTCCATCTTTCTTGTCACTCGGTTTCATCAAAACATGCAAAGCAGTGCAAACGTATTTCTCCAAGAATTTTTGTATCATTCAAAAAAAAAGAAGGAAAAAAAAAAAAAACTAACTCGGCGTCAAATACTACTCTTGAATATCTCATTAGTCGTGATCCAGTGGTGCGGGCGCGACGCCATGTTCTGTTCCTCCGTCGATCGCTTCGTTTCAGTCTTGGCGATGCCTATTGTGTAGTAAGGCGGCGGCGATACTTTTTCACTGGATTTTTTTTTTTTTCGTAACTGGCCACCGGCGGATGGTTTACAAACTCCTCCTACAATAATGCCAACAGCGGGCCAGCATGCCTCCGTCCTTGGACAAAAAGAGAAAAGAAACTAAAACACGCAGTTGGCTTGAGTCCCTCGCACGGAAGGCGGCGTCCCGATCCTTCCAATCCAATCCAATTTTTTTAATTTTATTTTTCAAAAAGGCTCATATTGTTTAAATCTGGGGAAGAGCAGTGTATCGAAGATAGGGCTTGATGACCCTGTGGTTGGGAAACAGCTCCTTGGCCTCGGCCTCCTTGACGCTGTTGGCGACAATGACGTCCTGGCCAGGGACCCAGTCGATGGGAGTGGCAATCTTGTGCTTGTCGCCTGCCTGGAGGGAGTCGACGATGCGGAGAACCTCGGCGGCGTTGCGGCCCGTAGAGGCTGGGTATGAGAGGATGGTGCGGATGGTCTTCTTGGGATCGATGAAGAAGACGGATCGGATGGTCAGAGGGAGGGCGTTTCGGTCAATGTTGGAGGGGTCCTGGTAGTCGATCCTAGACGAGGGGAGCCATCAGCATTGACCGTCGAGTGTCTCGAGTACTGGCGTGATGATTGTGAATCAACTCACATGTCGTACTGGTTCGCCACCACGCGATCAGGGTCCGCAATGATGGGAAACTGGACGTTGCCGCCCGTCACCTCGGCAATGTCTTTGATCCAGGTCGCATGGCTGTCGGTCGTGTCGGCCGACAGACCGAGCAGCTTGACGCCGCGCTTGGTGAACTCGGGCTCGAGCTTGGCAAAGGCGCCGAGCTCGGTGGTGCACACGGGCGTGAAGTCCTGCGGGTGCGAGAACAAGATGGCCCAGCTGCCCTCGATGTATTTGTGGAAGTCGATCTGGCCGACGTTGCTGTCGGCGGTGAAGTCGGGGGCCTTGGAGCCGAGACGGAGCGGGCTGGTCATGGTGTGTGTTTTCTATTGTTCCGTGTTGTGACGTGAGCTTGAGACGTGAGCTTGAGACGTGAGCTTGAGACGTGAACACGGTCGAGAGATGGAGCAGCTCGGCGAGGAAGACGGGAGTAATGTGTTTCGGATGGAAGGGGAGGGATGAGCTGGACTTGGCGTCGGGCGGGCATTGGCAACGCTTTATATAGCACACCATTATCAAATGGTACCAGACGTACCCGTCAGCCATGTCGGTCGTAGGTACTAATGCACCCCCTTGTTGGAGCAATGTCGCAATGTCGCAATGTGTTTGTGCTCCAGATGATTCCACATCCTGAGCGCCCCGGTCCCATCTAGGTTCTTGGCTTACTACACGACCCTCCGACGCCTCGTATGATTTGCAAAAAAGAAAACCTAAAAGAAAAAAAAAAAAAAAATTCCCTTTCCCCGATATTAGAGCAATCCAAGCTTCTAATGGAAATAAAGAAAGCTTAAAGTCAGAGCCTTCTACAAATTACACTCTTTCTGCTCTCTTCCTGCTCTCTTCCTGCTCTCCATGTTCAAGTGTTGATTCGCCATGACCCCTCATCTCCATCTTTTGTGGGTCCTCCAGGAATGACGTGCTCCCTCAGCCCCCCCCCACAAACCTTTTGATTCTGCCATCTCAGCCTCGTTGACGCAATTGAGCCATGCTATGCGATTCCTCACCAGAAATGTGTCCACGTTTGGCGTCACTCGCATGGTCCGGCTCGTCGGCTGGGCTGCGCAAGCACGCAATTGCGACCCGACCTCTCGCGAGTGCCGTTAGGGCCAATCCATCTGGTCACTTTCACGGCGCGGCCTTGCCTGTTTCCTTGACACATTCATGTGATAATAACAGGGATCGACTGGGGGGATGAGATTGCGAATGCCGCCACCCAGAGGTACCTACACGACTAGTTGTATACTAGGTAGCTGTGTAGGATATTCGTGAAATAGCCACGATTGGCTTGTGTTTAAGGATTGCCAAACGATTTCAAACCTGGCATCAATGGTTCACAAAACATACAGGGTAAAGTGTATTTACAGGTGGATAGAGCGATGAGTATCTTGAAAGATGACGAACTCCTCGTCTTGAATAAGTGTCCGTAGGGTTTCTATACATGTCTTTACAAGACCTATATAGTTAATATCATAAAAATACATAAAGGAAAAATAAACCAAAGTCACTCAACCTTCTACGCGCCAATTCTTATTCTCTCTCTGTCCGCCACGAAAGCCAAGGACAAAAACAAAAGGCCCCGCCTCCACACCCGAGAGGGGCAAAAAAACGACCACGCCAGGAGTCGAACCTGGAATCTCTAGAGAGCCGGATGGATCTGGGAACCGAAATCTAGCGCCTTAGCCATTAGGCCACGCGGCCGAGGAATATCCGTTGTTGGAGAACGAGGCTGTTTTTGAATATTATACAGGAATGGTACAAGCTGACACTCTTACGTTCCTGGTACGGTAGGTAATCTTTGGATACAATCGGCCTTCAGTCTGCATGCATGTCTTTATTCTTCTAGATGTTAATCAACACTATCCTATTCCTCACCAGAAGAGTTTTACACCCTACAGTATACTTCAGATATAATCAGCCTTCAGCTGCATGCATATATTCACTCATCCGAATATCACTCGACACCGTTCAATCCCTATCACGAGGTCTGTACTTCACTCGATGTGTAACTTACCTTTAGTCTACAATGTGCATGCATGCATTTTTTCCTTCACATGCACATGTATACATGTATGTATGTATGTATGCATGCGACTGAATCTCTTTACGCCATCATATGTCACGATGTCTAGAGAACATGTTTTTTTTCCCCACAACGACAATCGTGTTTCACCGTCACCAGCATCTCTTCGTCCCGCTACAACACTACCCATCAGCACAAACTCAAGCGCTTACGTCGGGCCATGCATCCAATGCCCGGTCTTGACGATCGAGGTCCATGGCCATAGTCTACACTGTATGAACCGCATACATTTCCAAAACGCTATGCGACGCGCGAACGCCACTCTGTCCCGGTAAATGCCCATCTGAAATCAAAATATCATACAGCCAAACAAAACTGATCGCGTGCCCGGGACTGTGTGTACCCTTTCGGCAACGGACCCTAATCTACTGGAAGACTGAAGAAATAAAGAGAAGAAGGAAACAAAAAAAAAGAAAAAAAAGAAAAAAAAAAAAGGCCCGGAGGCTACATGTGCACATATACATGTAATAACCTAAGACATGAGTGGTCCTTGCCATATCTTAGTCTCTGCCCGTTCAAACTCCTTTCGTCGCCCCTTCTCCAACAGCGCATTTCGATACGGTGAGTCGTAAGGGTCGGGATCGCTTTCTTCGGTTGCTTGCTCCGCATCGGCGTCGCTCGAGTGGCCCAGTTCGCTCGTGTCCAAATCATCCGTGGGCGATATGGCTTCGCGCCGAGCGACCAGGCCTGCCATCTGCCCAGACCACACTCGAGGTGTCATCGGCTGGATTTCATCAGGCCCGCTGCTGGGGCCAGGTCCCGTGGAGTCGGCGAGTGGTCGAGAAAAGTCAAAGACTGGAACTGCGTCGAAGTCGTGTGCACCTGCAATGGTGGCGGATGCCTTGTGCTGAGGTACGTTGATGACGCTCTTGCTCGATCGCTTGAGGCGTGGCTTGCGCAGAGGCGTCGGAGTGCGAGCACCGCCCGCCTGGCCACGAGAAGCCATCTCGTCGAATTCCTCAGCAGCCGTGTCTTCATCCGTCAGGCTCATGTCCAGCAGAATGCGCCCATCATACAAGGCCTGAACGCTGCCCCCAGAGCGTCTTCGTCTGCGTACTTGATTGTTGCTGCCGCCAGAAGTCGAGTGCCCCGCGACGACGTCGGCAGGGGATTGCGATGTGACGATGGTCGGTGCCACGCTGCTGCGGTCGAGTTTTTTGAGATTTCCCGACCCCGCGCCCAATGCTCGCAGATTCCGTTGACTTTCAGAGAAGACTAGGCGGGTGCGTAGGCTGTGGACTGCGCGATCCAGCGCGAGCTCGATTGCGCAACGGTCGCGTATGCGGCTGAGGCGCGGCCACGTTGCTCTTTCGCCGGCCATGCAAGAACGCAGCATGAAGTCGACAGTGGGATTGCTGAGTAGCTTGGGTAAGTCGTTCATGGCGATCTCTGGCAAGATGGTGATGTCTCCCGAGTATTTTTGACTCAAAATGGTCCGACACTTGGTCATGAGATTGGGGAAAATGCCAAGCTCGGCCATGAACTGCAATCGATGCAGAGCCTCATCCCTGGCCAACGTGGTCAGCGCACTCGGCCAATCAAGGTCCCCATCGGAGCGCGAGCTGTGCGTCTTTTGAAACCGATTGTCCGGCTCCAGAACGTCGTCTTTTGACAAAAACGGAACGACGTGCGGGTTCACCTGACAGACTATGAAATGATTGACATTGAACATTTCGGCGAGGCGCGTCATTGGCAAGTCGTTGTCCACGGAACCGTCAATAAAGTGTTGAGGGGTGGGAGTCCAAGGATGATGCTCGCCGGTCGCGGGGTCTTTGACCAGCAGAGGGGACGACGTGTATACCAAGGGTAGAGAGCACGACGCAGCAACCGCCGACCATATCATGACGTTCGGCGCAGTGACGTAGTTGAGCAGTCGGGGTAGCTCGTAAATCGATGCGGTAGACACACAAATGTTGAGAATGCGACGAGTTCGATTGTATGACTCCTGGAACGTCATGTCGCCCATCATGGTTCGCATGACCCTTGTGAGGTTCTCAATGTTGGACCAACTGCCCTCCGTCAGCAGACGATGCAGGTGCCCCAAAACACCCAGGTTGCTGTCCTCTTCTTCAAAAACGGCCAAGTCCCCGAACGGGAATCCCCGGATGAGCTCAGGGATTTCTTGGTCCGTCTTGGTACACATGACTGCGCAGACAATGCTTCCGGCGCTGGCTCCCGATATAATGCGAGGCAGAAGTTGCTGCTCGAACAATGCCTTGAGCACACCGATATGCGTCATGCCGAATGTACCCCCCCCCGAGAGCAACAGTGCGCTGCGGCCAAAGCTTTGTCGCGAGTACAGCATTGCTTCGAGGAGATCCTTGACCTGGACGTCGTGGTGTTTGACGGTGGTCTGGGAGACGAGAGAGTTGATGGATTGAATGGCGGAGTCGACGTAGCGCTCGATGAGCTTCTTGGTGCCGACATAGGAGTGACGATACAGGTCGACGTTGTCCATGCCGCCCAGGTCTCGATTTAATTCTGTGCGGATCAGATGCATCGTGGCGCGAACATCCCCTCTGGCTCGTGCTTCGTCGAGCGCACGCAAGCGCTCTTGAATGAGCAGAAAGTCATACTCGCCGTCCGCCGTGTCATGCTTCCATCTCTCGTTGCCATCGAGCTGATCGAGTTCGGACGCAGCAGCCGTCCATTGTTGGTAGGTTTCGGCCTGCATGATACATGTAAGGATTAGCATTGAGTGCATGTTTTCTTCCTCTTTTCTTCTTTTCCCTTTGCCATGTTTCCTGCAGGAACTCAGACTCGAACTTGGAACTGACAGATTTCATCTCGTCTACGGTTTCATCTCTTTTCTGCTGCCGCAAACGAAGGGCTTCTCGTTCGCTAGGGCTCAGTCCATCCTTCCACGATAAAAATGCATTGTTCACATCTCTGAGCGTCCTCGTGATTGTCTTTCGAAATGTTCGACCACTGGCGAGGTTGGATGTGGACTTATCGGCTTTTGCTTGAGGAGATGCAACCGTCTTGGAACCCGTTCCACGACGACCTGAAGCCGTGTGCGCTTGAACTAAAAGGTCCGACATTTCCACTCCTGCGTGGACGAAAAATGGGCAAGAAACAAACAGGAACTGGGATTTTGTGTGTCAAGGAGTTCTAGTCCATCATGGGTCCTATAACCCAGCTAATCTGCTCAAAACGATTGAATAATGCGTGAGAACCTTGAAAAAACAATACTCAAAAGGATACAGGGTATAAAAATAAAGGACCAATGAAAGAGAAAAAAATAAGGGAAAAAAAAGAAAAAGAAAGAAAAAAGAAAGAAAGAAAGAATAGGTATTTGGCAGTAGGTAAAGGGGACGACGAGGGGGTCGAGGACGGCAGCCAGATGGCGTAAGGAGACGCTCAGAAAACGGCCGGGCCAGCGGTTTCGGTCGGCGGAAGCTCAGGTTTGGTCTGGTTGTTTAAACGAATTCAATACTGCCACGCACATGCGGCACGGAAACAGGTCGACCGATAGGTAATATAGACAGACAAGATATCAACGATCATCCGGTGGTAGTCGAGGCAGAGGCAGAGAGAGGTGCAGCAGCCAGGCATGTGAGTGTCGAGTCTGGTCTGGTGTCAAATCGAAATTGGGTCCAGTGATGCCAGGCAGCCTGCAGTCTGGTGACCGTTCCGCCCCCCGAAGTGGTAAGCATGACGCCCCACGACGGGGTCCAAGGGAGGGAAGACGCCTGGAAAGGGCGGGAGGTGCGACAAGGCGACGCGGCGACGCGGCGTGTGGGGAACGGTGGGTGTCATTAATGAGCAGCAGAGGCACACCAGAGGCACACCAGAGGCACACCAGAGGCACACCAGACCAGACGGAAACCGTCATCTGCATGCCAAAGTAAGGACACGAGTCGAGTCGAGTCGAGCGTAGCGTAGGTAGCATGTAACCTCGATCTTGACACGCGGGTAAAATAGCGGCTGGCTGAATCCGGGGGAACTGTGAATATTTTCGGACCAGGTGAACGGGAACGACGTTGTCATTTCGAGCGTCGGCGCAAGCGGGATTTCATCTCGACTTCATATTCCATGTGTCGAGCGGGAAATCACCTTGAACAACGGGGATAGCATGCTTAGTGGCCGTGCATGGTGCATTCATTAATAAAAGGACAAAGACTGGGTACAAACTTGGAAATGGAAAGGGAGATGCGGAATGCCGATGACTGGCTGGGAGCGATGCTCACGGTTTTTTTGGTGGCCCCGTTGTGGCTTCAATCAAGGCGTCTGGGGTGGGAGCATGGCAATTTGGTGGGTTATTTTGGCGGAGAGCTAAGGAAGGAGCTAGGGAGGGAGGGGATATCTTGACAATAAAACGTGGCCCCTTCTTGCAACGCAGGGCGATTGACGACGGCTGGACTTTGAACATGGGACTCTGGTCGTGGGAAAGAAAAAGGCAAAGAAAACATTGTGCGCGTAAAAATGAAAGAAAAGAAAACAGAAGTACCCAGAGGAGGAAAAAAAAAAAAACAAAATAGAGATGAATAAAGCTGAAGGAAAAAATGAGGCTCGTACCAGATTCGAACTGGTGCTTCTGGAATTTTTTAGTCAAAATCCAGCGTCCTGACCCCTAGACGAACGAGCCTTTGTGGGTCTGATAGTTGTTGGTGGCTGGTAAGATAAACTACACTATATACCCCAAAAATACGGACCCACCTCTACGTTATTCTTTCCTTGGAACACCGGGATCATGAATTGACCAGGCCCAGTTGCAATTTATTCACAGATTCGGACCTGGATTAAAAAAAAAAACAGCTAATATTGAAGAAGAAAATAAAAAGAGATAGAGAAAGTATGTAAGTAAAAAAAAAAAAAAGAAAACAGCAAGAATATAAGGTGTATTGCTTTATTATTTTCTTATATTTATTTAAAATTTTATACATTCATTCACTAAATTTGCAACCTTGGTTGGTCAGAAGTATTCCGCGTCCTATTGTACGTATCTCTGGTTTGTTTGGACATTCACCTTTCCGCTACCCCCTCCCTGGCTTCGTGGCCGGTCCGGCCGGTCCGGCCATTACTTGTGCCCAGGGGGGCTGACAGAACATTGGATAGATCATAGGACCAAACAGCACTGCATCGCAGGCCGTGGGATTGCAATTGAGGTCCATCAATTCTAGCAGTAGATGTCCATAATGTCAAAAATCGACATGCCGACGTCTTAGCCGCAGTGACGTCTGCCGTAGTTGAGCCAGGAATTCCTCCAATCCACCGTAATCAGTCTTGAGGAAGAAACGGGAAACCTTCTGGGCCTGGGGTATTCAACTCTCTCTCCTAAACTCCACAACGCAACAACCCCCTCCCCCTCTAAGCTCTTTTATTGCCCAACTTTCGTATCCGTGTGGGTAGCCAACTCTGACACGAGAGCCGTCGATATATGGGGCATGCTGCCTGCGCCGCTGGCGGTTGAGCTCATGCTCAAACGCTTTGTGTCGGCCGGACATGGACTGAGATGGCCCTGCGACGACCCGGGATCCGAACAGGATACAGACTGTCGGTAGTCGAGTGCGAAGTCCTGAGGCTGACTGGCGAGAGGCTGTGGTTGGCTACGATAGTATTGGTAATGCTGAGAGTCACCCGGGAGTTCGACGGGAGCAGCCATCTCCTTGCCACGGTCAAAGCCGTGTTGCGCCTGTGCTTGATGCAGCTGACAATTCTGCCGTGTGGGCGACACGGACGACTCGGGCGACTCGGGCATCTGGTACGGGCCAACGCATGATGAAGGCTGCGCCCAGCTTGCAGGCCGAGGGCTATGGACGAGACTGGGATTGTAACAACCAGCACTGTTTCTGTTTCCGTTGCGGGTGGACTGGGACAAATCATTCGGATTGATGGTCTTGAGCCTGCCGTCCAGCATCATGGCCTGCAGGATGCCGGCATCGAGCAGTTCTGCCTTTTTCACGATGCGCTCCACCATTTGCCTGTTGGCGGCCTTGGCCTGCGACTTGACGAAGCCGGCCATGGCGATGTTGCACTTGAACGCAATGTCTTGGCGCAGATACAGTCCGTCGGCCGGGGCGCCCAGGGATTGCAGTCCAATCTCGCGCCGTTCGGGGGACTCGATGCCGGGCTGGTTCCCGGCGATCTGGTACCTGTACCGCAAATCGATGTTGAAGGGGGGGTAGATGTGCGTCTGCAGCCCCCAGGGCATATCGTGGAAGCATCCGTTGAAGGTGATTTTGCTGGCGCCCATGTTGCCGACGCCCGGGACCAGCTGGATTTTTTCCGTAATCTGGTACCACGTGCTGTAGAACTCATCCGAGGCAGCGTCTCGGGGGGCGGGGATCGGCTTGTGGTCGAGGACGAGGGGATTGAGGGTGATGACTTCGCTGTGAGAGTGGAGGATGTCGAGGGCGAGTTGGCGCGGGATGAAGCTGGGGATGGGCGTGATGACGGTCAAGGTCTCTTTTTTGCGCAGCATGTTGGGGACGAGGTAGTCGACGGGTGACACGAATGAGCACGAAGCAAAGGTTATCTGGGGCGACTTTTGCGAAGCCGAATGACGAAAGGACGAAAGGACGACAAGGACGACAAGGACGACAAGGAACCGCGCCGCGACGGCGCATCGGAAGAGGGGGAGGGGGCACTCATTGATAAAAGGGTACCACGGTTCAATTGCTTTGACTGCATTTCTTGTGATTCCGAATCCCAGCCATGATGATTCGGAAAGCCGGCAGTGCACCTGGCGCGAGGGGGCTGAGCCTGAGCCACCACTTGTACTTTGTACTTGCCACGCCCACATTTCATTTTATCATCCATCGTCAATCAGCTTTGCCAGCTTTGCCAGCTTTGCCAGCTGCCAGACCTCCTTCCTGCCCCGCCACGCCAAAATGTTCAGCCAGCAAGCCTCAAGCCTCAAGCCTCAAGCTCACACCGCTTATTCCATGTTTGTTTGGGCGCCAGCACAATGGAAACAAGTCAAGCCCGGTGTGCCTACCCATGGGCATATGGCATGTGTCTCGGGCCACGAGAATGTGGCCACTGCGAGCCATTTCTGACGAGATGTGTTCTTTATGCGGGAAGTGGTCGAGGTGGTGCGAAAAAGGCACATTTTTTTTGGTGGACGTTGCAAAAAATGGATTTAAAAAAAGGAAAGAAAAAAAGGAAAAAAAAAATAAACAAATAAACAAACAAAAAAAAACAAAAAAACAAAACAAAAAAAGGCTTATTTCCACCATTTCCCCTCGTCATAACTGCGAAATAAGCACAGTTATTTTCGTGTCAGTCGTGACAGAGCCGCTACGTCATAGACGAGCCATCTTGACAAAACACGCATGCATATGTATGTATGTAGGTAGGTATAAATATAAATCACAATCAAACGTCTTTCTTTCATCTTTTTAATTTTTTTCTTTGATCTCGTAGATTAATCATTTTGCCATCTCAACCAATCATTCGTAACAGGGCTGCCAAAATCTTTTTTCTTTTTTGCTGAGACATCACCGGCCGAAAAAAAAAAAAGAAAATTATTCAAGTCAAGATGACATCGCAATTCAATAATGGTAAGATTCTGAATGTCTTTTTCCAGGTTAAACTTACAGAATTCACCCAAGAAACTGACGTGCGCCTAAAGAAAAGGATATACCCATCTCAAAGCAGTCTTTCCCCGGCACCGATCGTGATATGCCCGAGCCCAAGCCCGTCAGAGATGAGCTTCCGGACAGCCGCGGAGAGAGTCTTCCTTACCTGGCGGCCAACAAGCTCAAAGGGAAGCGAGCGCTCATCACAGGAGGAGACAGTGGCATCGGCGCAGCCACGGCCGTCCTGTTTGCCAAAGAAGGCGCCGTCGTGACGATTGCCCATCTTGCCGAGGAAGAGGACGATGCAAAGGACACACAGAAGCAGGTCGAGAAAAATGGCGGCACGTGCCATGTCGTGTCTGCGGATCTTGTCAAGAGGGAAAACTGCCAAAAGGTGGTGGATTTTGCCGTGGAAAAGATGGGCGGTGTTGACATTTTGTTCAATAATGCTGCGTGTATGTGCCTAGTTGTTCTTTTTTTTCTCCCTTCTTCTTCTTCTTCTTCTTCTTCTTCTTCTTCTTTATTTTTGTTTTTATTATTTAATTTTTTTTTCAAGTATGAGCTCACATCAAGATGCATCACAGATCAAATGATGGTAGAAGATATTGCCGACCTCTCTGAAGATCAATGGGTCCATACCTTCAATATCAACATACACGCCTATTTTTACATGGCCAAATACGCTCTGCGTCACATGCAACGCGGGGCCGTCATCATCAACAACGCCTCCATCAATGCGTACGTTGGTCGTCCAGATCTGTTGGATTATACCTCTTCCAAGGGCGCCATTGTCTCCTTTACGCGCGGTCTGAGCAACCAATATGTGTCCAAGGGCATTCGGGTGAATGCCATTGCGCCAGGACCGGGTATGTTTTGTCTCTTTCTCTCTCTCTCTTCTTTTTTTTTCTCTTTTTTTTTTCTTCTTTTTTTTTCTTTTTTAGACAGCCCTAAAAACTATTCATGGCAATTTGGGATTTCATTCTTTGGTCCATTACTCACAGTTGCAACGTCAAAATCGTCATTCAATAGTTTGGACACCGTTAATCCCCGCCACCATGAACGACAAGGCGCAAAAGGAATTCACGAGCCCGATGGGACGGCCGGCGCAGCCATCGGAAATTGCCACGTGTGTTGTGTTTCTTGCGTCGGCAGACAGTTCGTGTGTGAGTGGACAGACGATTCACTGCAACGGGGGAACGGTTGTAAATGGATAGGCGGCGAATCGACGTGGTGGACTCAAGGGCAAGTCAAAGGCTCTTGTAAAAAGATGCTACGGACAATTGTAGCACATAGTAAGGTAATAAACGGCCCCCTATCGCCTGACAGAAACCGATTCGCGACTGTTTGAACACAAACATCCACACGAACCCCTTGAACAGTGATACTACATAAAACTTGTACCTGTTTCGGGAATGACACCCCAAACGCAGTGCGCTCTGACCAAAACTGTCCTTGCGGCCGTGCAAAACTTGACTTGATGGGTAAGTTGCTTCAGTTAGTTTACGACACCCAGACATGGAGAGCCAAGAGACGCGTGATTCAACGAGAGACGTCTGCGATACTCGACGAGATGGAGTTTATGTGACGGAAATGAGTCGAGGACCCTCCACACCAATGATCCAGGAGATCTCTGGGTTGATCTCCCCCCCCACCTTGTCTGTTCCGGATTCCCGGCTTGTGAAGGCGCAGCCCGGAAGAGAAAGGAGGGGGCCGGCTCTTTAGCCGGAAGGAATCCGAAGGAATCCCCACAAAGTCCGAAACCACAAATGTCTGGTCGAGTGAAAAACAAGGTGCTCTTGGTGCCCACTGCCAACTTCCGGAGTTCGTACCTATCCACACTTCACAACAAGTTGTTGCAGGAGGGCTGAGCAGCTTTCAATCAGCGAGTAAACAAAATGTGGATGAGTACAATGGTGTAGCCTTCTCAGCATCAAGGGGATAGTTGAGCACGAAACCGAGTCCCGACATGTGTTTTCCGTACATCCTGCGTCAAAGCGAGCAAGCGCGCTCGGCCAGGGATGGGCAGTTTGGTATCATGACGTCCGGTGAAGTTTTGTCTTGCAAAACACGCGGTGGAAGCGCCGACGAGAGAGAGAGATTGGGCCGATAGAGCTCGGGAGAGAGCTGGGCGCGATGGCATACTCGCAGTCGACATGGCAGGAAAAGGAAAAGACGCCGTGTAATGAGACTCGGCGGAATACAAGTACGGCTGCCTCGCCGTGTCGAATCTGCGTTTGGATGCTGGAATTATTCGCATCATCTCAATAGGGGAAAAGAACACATTACGCTATCCATCTACGTCTGCTGCCTAATAGTCCCTACTATCCTTTCTCTCAAGTATAGCCGGTCTATACTCAGGCAGTTCATCCAAGGAAGACAAAGAAACAAAAATAAGGCAAAAAAAAAAAAATCTCAGAAGAACCAACAGAACAGTCCATCTTCTGCGTTCATGAAATCTTTCCACCGCCAACTCCCACAATGGTTCGCATCAACACTTTCGCTCTTCTTGCTCGTAGGTTTCCCCGACAGTCCAAGTCCAGGTCCTTGCCTCTCACATTCACGATGATATAATGAACCGCTGACCCTCATCTCTCAATGCGATATCCTTCCCCTTGGTGTCAGTGAGTGCGTCAGCCCTGGCGGTCACAACTCACAACAGCCGGCGCGGCGGAGATCTCCTCGCCGACGCGGACCTCCTCGGCCGGACCACGCCCGAGGTCCGCCTCCTCGACCGCCGCCAGGACCAGCGGAAGCAGCAGAAGCAAAAGGATAGCCCCCAAGTCCAGAAGCTAAAGGCCGACAGAAAGGCCATCTCTCCCGAGCTCGACGAGGCCACCGAGGCCCTCAGGGCCGCCGACAAGGCCGTTGTGGACTCCATACCGCAGGACGTGAAGCAAAAGGAGCAAGATGCCGTCCAGAACCTCAAGAAAGTGCTGCAGGGTCTGCCGGAGGAGAAGAGGTCGCAGCTGAGGGAGAATGGTAGAGCCATTGCGGCGGCTAGGAGAAAGACTGTGTCGGGGGTATCGGTGAAGATCGCAGGCAAGTGATGGCATGTTCTGGGCGGACTCTGGTACATGATGAGATGGGTTTATCTTGTTGCATATCCTGCCGTGAAGGGACTGGATTCCTAGACTTGGGCCCTCTTTTTGTCTCATGTTGCTGATTTTTGCCCTTGCGCTGTGTACTCCCGTACGGGCTTGTCTTTAACATTCGCTATGACGAGGGGATCTGTAAGATTATTATATGTAGAAAACACGTTGCAATAGGGACTGATTAAACTTATAAAAGTAGCAAGACGTTGGGAAAACCAAGCAATAAATGATTTGACTGGGTGCGATTAAGAGGCACCACGACTTCCAAACAGACGCAGTGTCGTCTCAAACTGGCATTCTTGTTTTTCTTCTTCTCGATATTCTTCTGACCAGCATTCATCTTCCTCTCATCACGTCAAACATGCCAAGGAAACGGGCCGGGCGACAAGCTCGTCTCCTCTGTAGATACGATGAATGGCTCATTTTCCGCCAGGGACAAAGCTGTGTAAGAGATATTTATAAAACTAGATTTTCCTTTTTATATATTTAGGGTGATATAAACTAAGACTTAACTAATTTAATAGAGGTTCTTTAATTTATTTATTTATTTATTTATACAAGAAAACCGATATATGCCCCTCGGATTGGCCACATCAACCCCCTTTTTTCTCCCGACATCTCCCATCAAGCACCACCTGTTGTTACAAGTATCCTGCAGCGAGCGACTTGATTTTCCCCTTCGATACTTGTGTGGCCCCATATACATGACGGCCTCTGTGTCCTTTTCTTCACCCATGGATGACATCGCTTACGCTGACATCGATATCGAAATTCTCCACCAGCACACTCCCCCCCAATGCCCGCGTGGCAAAATTGAAAATGCCATAGCGATATCCCATGAAGAACGGCCACGTCTTGGTCATCTTGAACGGGCTGCCGATACTCTGGAAGGATTCCCCGTCGACAGAGTAGGAAAAGTCGACGCTGCGGGAGCCCGAGGGGGCGATGTCGGCGGCGGCGCGGAGCCAGATGGCGGTCGTGGCGATGCCGTTTTTCGAAGACGGTATCGTGGCCGAAGCCTGCAAGTGGCCGGTATTCGTTGTGGCCCAGACCTTGTCCTGGACCATCTTCAACTTGCAGTCTGTCCAGACGGCGACAGTGGCGCTGCCGCCGTTGTTGATGACGCCGACCCAGGCGGACGTGTCTCGCAGGAGGACCAAGCCGGCGCGGTCGCCGTCCGTCATGTTCTGGAAGGATAGTTTGATGGTGGCGCTGCTCTGGGGACCGGGGATGCGGTGGGTGAGGGTGTTTTGCGCTTGGTATATGTCGTTTGTCACGGTCGCCGTCTTGAGGGTCAGTCCATCACCGACGCTGAATGCCGAGGTGAGCGGGTTGTGATTCCATTCCCATCGATGGCCGAGACTTGTGGCCCGGAAGTCGTCGTGATAGTATGATGGCGTACGCGGCGGCGCGGCAGACTCCATGGGCGTGGTGATGTTCGAGGGCCACCGGCTGGGGTCTTGTAGCTGCGGGAAGCCGTCGGCATTGAAGAAGATGGGAGCAAGAACCGGCACGCGGCCGCCGGGATAGGCATCGCAGAAGGCCATGTAGTACCAGTTTCCTTGAGGGTCATCGACGATTCCTCCTGTTGCGTTTATTCGGTCAGCTTCATGACTGTATGTGTGTGTAGGGTCCTTTTTTTTTTTTTTTTTTTCTCTCTCTTCTCTCTCTCTCTCTCTCTCTCTTCTTCTCTCTCTCTCTCTCTCTCTCTCTCTCTCTCTCTCTCTCTCTCTCTCTCTCTCTCTCTCTCTCTCTCTCTCTCTCTCTCTCTCTC
>AFRA01000919.1:0-15880 GCA_000223055.1 Claviceps fusiformis PRL 1980
TAGGGACTATTAAGGGTTATTATTATAAAAGGTCCCTAAATTTATTCTATTTTTATTATAAAAAAGTATTAAACTACTTAATTAAGTATTTAAAGTAATAATATAAATTAAAATTATAAAAAGTAAGTATTTCTAACTAATATATTTATTACTTTAATATTTTTTAAAAAATAATAAAATACTTTAGGTTTTTATAGTTAATAAAAATAATAAATAAATAAGCTATACTTTAAAGCTTTACTTTTTAAGCCTTAAAGTAAGAGATAATAATAAGTAGTTCTTTATTATAAATTATATAGTTATATTATATTTATATTAAATATACTAAGTAATAAGCTATTAAATATAAAACCCCCTTTATATTATATTAAAAAAGGCAGTTATTTATAGCCTGTTTAAATATATTTACCTTTACTAATATATTCTAGTTAGGATTTTACTAAGCTAAAACTAAGTATAAGATAAAAGCTAATTTAAGTGCCTTAAATATAAAGGTATACTTAGCCATTTACTAAAAAAAACCCCTTTCTTTATTAAAGCTAGTAAAAGCTTAGTAAGTTTTAAAAAATTCTTAATAAATTTTTAATAAAAGTTTATAAACCTTAAAAAACTTCTTACCTTTTCGGTTTAAGTTAATATCTTTTAGTTATAAATAGCTATAATTTTTTAAAGTTTAAGTAAATAATTTTCCTAGCCTTTATAATAAAACTAAGGTATTTAATCTTCTAAACCCTAAAACTATACTTATTAATATTAAAGTATAGCCTAGCCTTTCTTAATTATTATAATATAAAGTATATCTTTTATATATAGTTCTTTTATAACCTAAAAGTATAAATAAAGATATTATTTAAGTATATAGTAGTAAAGTTCCCTAAAGCAGACCTTAAAGCCCTATTAATATAATATTAAAATATAATAAGGGTGCTAGCTAAACTAAAGGGGTAAATAAGCTATTTAAAAAGCCTAAATCTTATTTAAAATACTATAAAATACTTATTCCCTTTAATAATATAAAGGTAGTAAAATATAGCGTAAATATTAAGTTTTATAAACTACTGTTATGGTTTGGTCTTTGACCTAACCTTAGGCTGCGTGCGGACCGCAACAGCTGGCACCCACCCTAGCGACGACTGACCAATATAGATGTCAATTGATCAGATCTTGCCAACCTGATCAATGCGTATCCTTTTGCCTTACAGCTGGCGCAGCTGGTAAGAGGATCCGGGCAACCGGTATTGACTGCGCTGACATCCGCGATGACCCAATCGGGTTAGTCCATAACAACTACTAAGCATTAGCTAAAGATTATAATATCTCTTTAATAAAGAGTAGTAAGTAGTAATTTTAATTTATAATTTAATTAAGTATATAGTAATTTATATAAAAGCGCTAACCCTCCCTAGCCTTCTTAACTAATAGTACTAGCACTATTACTAAGGAGAATAATATATAAATCTATCCCTTATTTATAAGTTTTACTACTTACTTATAAATCTTTAATAGCTACTTATATAATATATTATATAAAGGTACCTAAGAAAGGTTTAGAGTTAATTTATTTAGATTCTAATAAAGGTAAATATAATAATTAGTATAGCTTTAATATAATAATAATCCCTTTACTTTCTTTTTATTAAATAAGTTTATAAAATCCTAGAGTTTTAATAAAAGGCTTTTAGTTTTTAATAGGTTTTAAATTAGCTTTACCCTTAAAGCTAAAATTAAGTTTATTTTATAAAGACTTATTATGAATAACTATATATTAGATTTCTTCTTTACTATATACTATACTAGTTTAGTATAAACTAAACTAAGAATTATAATAATTAATTAGGCTACCTAATAGGTATTAAAAGGTATTACCTTTAGGGCGCCCTTAAATTATATTACTAACTACTATATAGCTAAGTAAAGCTTAACTTTATTTTATACTAGCTAAGGTATACTTAAAATATAATCTCTAATAAGGCTTAGAATAATATAAGTAATAACTAAAAATATCTATTTATTTATATCTCTTTAAAAGTATACTAAGTATATAATATATATACTTAATTTAGGTTTTAAATAGCTTTTTTAGGTTACAATTATTATTATTATAATTATATAGGGTTAAGAAAAAGGAATCCTAATTAGGCTAAGCTATTAAGTAGCCCTTTTACTTATAATAATAAAATTATTATAGTTATTATTTATTTATATTATAAGTAAGGTAGTATTATTATAAAGAAAAAGGAGAAGAAATAATAGTAATTCTATATATATCTTTATTTTTAAAAAATTCTTCCCTAAACTATTTACCCCTTAAGCTATATAGTTTTATTTATTATTAATACTTTCTTTACTAAGTTTTAAGCTAAAGAGTTATTTTTTTATAAGTTTATTAAAAGAATATTTAATTTCTTTTTTTTATTTATTATAATAGCTATATAAACTTTAATAGTATTCTTTAAGGGTAATACTAAAAATAGATAATAATAGAATTAGTAGTAAAAGAAAAAGCTATAATAAAGATATTATTTAAGCTTTTAATATTTTATATATTTCTCTAAAGATATTTATATAATATATTACTTTCTCTTTCTCTTTTTACTCTTTAATTTATTATTTTAAATCTTTATTAAGTTAATACTAAATATTTTTATATTCCTATTTTTATTTTAGCTTATACTTAATTAATATAATACCTATATTTACTCCTTTAAGTAGTAGAAGTTAATATTTAAAGTAATATTATAATACTATTCTATAGCTTTATTATAGTTTATTTAGGAGATATTATAGCCTATATAATAATTATATATATACTTATTAAAAGCTATATAAATCTTAGTAAGCTTTACTAAATCCTCTTAATTAATTCTATTAATAAACGCTAGCTTTTATTTAAAGTATATATAAAAGTTAGTAAAGCTTTCTATTAATTATTAGTATAGTTAGTTAAGTTTTAAAATTATATTCCTATTAGTATAGATTAATATATATTTTATTAAGGTATACTAGGAATTATTAAGGGTTATAACTAAAGTTCTTCCCTAGCTTAAAGAAAGGGGTAACCTATATTTAACTATATAGTATTAAGCTTTAGTAAATAAAAAACTATTAATTATATATATTATTAATAGAATCCTAATTTATTTTTAGTTTATAAGCTATAAGGCTTCTCTATACCTTAAAAAAGAACTTATTTTTATTATAAAGGCTCTCTATAAAGAGTAGTTTATATTTTATATACTTTATACTTACTATCTCTTAAGCCTCTCCTAAGCTTAATATAAAGTAAAAGCTATTATAAATTAGTATATTCTAAATAAGCTCCTTTAGCTATACCTTTTACTATATAAGTATCTTATAAAGCTAATATACCTTTTATAAAATAATATATTAAGCTTTATTACTCTTAAAATATCTATTATTTACTCTAAAGGGTCCTAATTTAGGTCTATAAAGAAGAAGAGGAATAAATATTATAAACTAGCCTAAAGGCTATTATAATTTAGTATTAATAAAAGATATTATTACTTTTAAGAAAAAAGGAAAGAAAGAGAGGAATCTCCTTTAGTCTCCTACTTTATTTATTTATAAGTACCCTAAGTAGCCCTACTTAGGGCTAGTAGGACATACGCTTAGTAACTATTATTTCTCTATAGTGTAGCCTCTTCTGCTCCTCTAAGGGTCCAAGCTTCTAGCTCAAATCTATCACAGCTATAATCTTATAAATCTAGCCTTAAGTTTAACCTATAGAAAAGTAAACTATTATACTTTATATATTACTATTACACTATTATACCCCTAATTTAACTTAATACTACTATAGTTTAGCTAGTTTAATTTACCTAGTTTCTAGGTATATAGATTTACTATAAGCTTTAGTAGAGAAAATATAGTAAAAAGATTATAAAAAAGCTTACTTAATAATAGCTAGCTTTTATAGCCCTTATAGCATTAATTTAGGAATGCTCCCTTTATAAAGCAGACTTACTATATATAAGTAATTTAAAGCCTAGTTACTTATAATATAGGTATATATTATACTTTAATAAGCTATAGTAATATAGCTAAAGGTATTATAAAGGAATTTACTAAAGAATAACTTAAATGCCTATAGACTATAACTAAGGCCTATAAAGCTATATTATAAGCCTTAATTATAACTAAAGTAGCTATCCCTTTAATAAACTTTTACCTTAACTACTATACTTACTATTACTATAATAGAATTAAAGCTAATAGGATACCTAACTGAATCTAGGCTACTTATACTATAGTAGCTAGATACCTTTAAATATAATAATGCTACTACTATAGCTTTATACTATTACTTTATATCCCTTTATTTTATTACTTAATAGCCTCCTTTAATACCCTTTTACTAGCTAAAGAGCTTAAGTAAAAATAAAAAAACTAATAGCACTAAGACTATATAATAGTGTATATATATTAGCCTTAACACTCCTTTATAGTAGCTAAATATAAACCTAACTTCTATACCACCTATAAGATTATATAACTATATAACGATCTTATAAAATATAAATTAGCTACCCTTATTTAAATATATATAAAAAAAATTAGGCTTAAAGCATTTTTATATACCTAATATATACCTAAGGTAAACTCCTTAATTTACTAATACTAGAATAATAAAGAGAATTACTATTATATTATTCTGAACTATTTAGACTATAACTACCTCTACCTCTATAAACCTAATATACCCCTAATATATAATTACTATAATATTTACTTAGCCTTTAATTAAGGCCCCTTAGCTTACTACTTTATATAATAGCGTTTTTAAACTAGCTAAATCCCTTACTTTACTTTAGCTAACTAGCTATAAATATCCTAGGAAAATAAAACACTTACTACTACTTAATTATAGCTTTATAAAGAGCTTATATTAGCCGTAACCTATTTATTTACTAATACTACTATTAATAATATAAATACTTATTAATAGGTATTATAATAATAAATATACATTTATTAATAAAGCTATACCCTCTATTTAGGGCTATAGTAGGTTAACTATAAATAACCTTTTTATTTATTATATTAAAAAATAAATAATAATACTAGCCTATTACCCCTTAGCTCTATATTACCCCTATATTACCTTTTATTTTACTTATTTTTTTAATATAGCTATAATATACCTTAAGTACCTTAGGCACTCCTACTTAAAGAGAGTAGTTAAGCTAGCTTTATTAAGGGCCTAACTTACTATTTTTTTTATATTATTTTACTTTATAAGCTATATTACCATTTTTTAGAGATTATTATAACTAGCCTATACTATATTAGTAACTATAGCTTTATATTAAAGAAGACTTATATTTACTAAGGCTTTAAAATTATTATTATCTTTATTAGTATTAATAATAGTATTAAAGTAATCTCTTTATATTTAAAAAAGCTTCTTTACCTTTTACTAATATAAATTAGTATAGGCTAGCTATAGGCTTAGTTAGAACCTATATTATTCCTAATTAAATATATTATTACTACTTATTTTAAAATAAGTCTTGCTCTAATAAGTATACTTAAAGTAGGCTTTAAAGATACCTATACTATATTAATGCTAAATCTATATTAACCTTAAGTTAAGGACTTACCTTTTTAATTTCTATATAAATAATTAAAAATACTTATATAAATAATATAAGATTTATAGGGCTATGCTTTAATAGTGCCCTACTCTAATATATTAGTAGTAGCTTTAAGTTAAACCTAGGTTATATACTTATTAGTTATATTTTCTTTTTTTTACTAAGTATCTTAGCTAAGGTTAATAGGATTAAATTAAGCTTAATACTATTTAGTAAGGGGTATACTAAGCTATTCTTATTAAGGTATTAAAAAGGGAATAACTTACTTTAAAAGCTTAATTATAATAAAAAGGAGAGAAAGAGAGAAGAAATAAGAGAACTATCTCTCTTTTATAGTTATTATTAACCCTTTTTTATATAATTACTAAATTAACTTCATAGCTACTAGCTAGCTATTATAGCTATTAAAGTAGCTTTATACTAAAATACCTAGCTTTATATTAATACCCCCTAAGCATTAATCTACATATTCATAACATTTAACTCCCCCTACCTATAGAATATATCTTTATTATACTATAGTAGAAATAAGTAAGGTTAGCTAGCGTTATAGCTATATTATGCTAAGTTATAATAGTATAGTATATTAGGCTACCTTTACTACCCTCTAGGCCTTAATTAGCCCTTATATAGGTTTATTCTAACCCTAAGTTTAATACTACTTACCTATAAAGTTATATACTATCACTACATTATTACTTTTATTTATATATACTATAATATATTCTTATTATAGTATTATAACTTTTACTTACTATTACTACTATAGCACTAACCTTACCCTAACCCTAACCTAAACTAAATACCCTCTCCTCTAAACCTAGACTTACTATACTTACCTTTTCTAATAACTATAGCTATAAAGCGTAGTAAGTAATATACCTATATTCTATAATAAGGACTACTATAGGCCTTATATAGGCCTAGGTAAGTAGAGATATAAATATTATATATAGATTTTCCCCTCTGTCCTAGGGTTATTCCTATATAATTTAGCAAGCAGAGGCACAAGACAGAGGCCCTTAAAGGCCTCCTAGCGTATTAATAATAATAATAAGCATTATTATTATTATTATATAAAGAATTAACTTTATTTTTCTTAGTATATTTCTATAGTTTATTTATTAGCTTTTTTTTTTATATTTTTAATATTTTATAATTAAAATTAAAATAATAAAAAAAGATTTTTTATTTACTTAATTAATTTTTTTTTAATTTTATTAATATATATTTAATAGCTGAAGTACATTTTTTTTTATAAAGTATTTATATATTTAAAAAGAAATATATATTATCTTTATTCTTTAGCTTATATATACTTTTAAGCTTTTAAATTACTTTTTTTACTTTAATTAATTATTTTTAATAAAGACTTATAATAATATTATTTATAAAAAATATTATAAATATATTATACTTTCTTATATAAGATAAATAAAGCTTTTTTAAATATACTTTAAGTTTTAATTTTTTAAGCTTTATACTTAGCTTTTTAAACTATAATTATAATAAGTTTTATAGTTTATATAATGCTTTAAATAACTTTATATATTTATTTATTATTTTAAAACTTTTTAATAGCTTATATATTATTAATATTAAATTTATATTTTACTTTATATGTAAGAATATATTTTTTATATTAAATTACTTTATTTTAAAATTAAATTTAATAATTAAAGCTATAAATATTTTTAAACTATATATAATAAGTATTATAATATAGATTTATTTAATTATAGCTTTATTTTATAAGTTTTTTTTATATAAATTTAAGCTTTATATTTCTTTAAAATTCCTTTTTTATTAAATTTATATATAAAAACCTACTTCAATAATATTAACTTTAATTATATTTATAATTATTTAATTTACTTTTATATATTTTTTTCTTAAGCTTTATAATTTTTTTTAATTACTTTAATTTATTCCTTTTATATTAAGTAATTTATAGCTTTATAAAAAGCCTTATAAAATTTAATTAATAAATAATATTTAGTTATATTCTTTCTTTAAAGTAAGCTTTATTTTAATTATTATACTAAGTATTAATTATAATAAATATAGTTTTTATACTTTAATTATTAAAGTTTTTATTTTTAAGCTAATTAAGCTATAAACTTAATATTACTTCTTATAAATAATTAATAAAGTAATAATTAGGTTTTTTTATATAAAATATTTTAATTTTAAATATACTTCTTATTTTTAAGCTTTTAAAGTTAAGTACTTTAATATATTATTAATTATAATTAAAAGCTTTTTTTAAATTTTTTTTTAAAATATTAATATATTTTATAAGTTTTAAAACGTAGCTAATCTTTATTAACTTTATAATATATTTATTTGATATAATAAATACTTTAGGTTATTATAATAAGCTTTTATTTTATTTAATATTTAAATAATTGTTTTACTTTTTATAATAAGTTTATTTTCATTATTTTAATTTTATATAAATTATTTTAAAACTATAAATATAATTAAGTTCTATTAATTTTTATTAATTAAGCTTTATTAGCCTTTATAATTAAAGCTTATAAAAGCTTTTTTTTAATATATAGTTTACTTTATAATTACTTAATTAAATATTATTTAAAAAGTTTAAAGTTTAAAAATATATTTATAAATCTTTAAAAAATACTTTATTAAAAAACTTTATTATATTAAGTATTTTTACTTTTAAGTTTAAACTGTTTAAATATATTTATTATATTTTTAATAATTACTTTAATAAAAATAAAAAAAATTAATTCTTTTATTAAATTTTATATTCATTTATAAAGCTTAAAATTATATTCTTAGCTTAACAATTATTTATATTTTTATACTTTTTTTATTAAATTATTAAATACTTTTTTATTAAAAATTATATTTTTTATTATTATTATTTTACCTAATAAAAAGGTTTATATATAATAAATTCTTATAATTATATAGCTTATAGAATACTTAATATAGCTTTTAAAGCTTATTTTAAAATATTATTTATTTTCATTAAATTTATACTTTTATAATATTAAAAAAGTATAGTATTTATATATATATAAGCTACTTTAATTTAGTTTTAAGTTTATTATATACTTTTTTATTTATAAATATATATTATTATAAAACTAGCTTTTAAGGACTTTAAGAAGTATTTTTTACTTTAATTATTATTGTTGGAATTGCTCTCAACGGCAAAACCTCGGTGCAGGCAAAACGCCGGGTGCAGCGTGTGTGGGCGACGAGGTGGGTCCGCGACAACGATGCACGCGGTCTGATTGGCTGCAATGCTGACCGCACGCGTGGCTATAACACTACCTTTTTCTCACTTTATAAGCTTAGCTCTTAGCTTAGAAGAATTATTAATAATAGACCCTTTTTATATTATTTTTATTATATATATATTTTAGTATTTATTTTCCCTTTATAAGTTATTTCTAATAGTAATTAGTAGTTAGTAATAACTATAGATTTATAAGGGTTAACTATAGAAAAAGAGATAGCTTTTAAGGTATTTAAAATCCCTATTACTATACTAAGGAAGAAAACTTTATTATAATTAATAAAGTTAGACTTTAATAGACAAAGCCCTTACTATTAAGTAAATACTAGTATTTATTCTATTTATTATAAAAAACTATATTTAAAAGGTAGAAAACCCCCTTTAAAAATAAATAAAAAAAAGGCCTTTAAAGATTTAGCTACTAAAGCTATAGAAACTAACTATAGCTTTACTAACTCCTAAAGATACTATTTAATAAAAAATATAGGAAAGGACTTATAATAATAATAAAGCACTATTAATTATTAGTTTAATTTACCTATTAAAGGACTTCCTTTTAAAGTAACTTTATTTATTTAATAATACTATTTTATTAAAATAAAAAGAAGCCTATAAAAACCCTAACCTTAGTAATATAATAATATTAGCCCTTAATAATTAAATTATATATATTATTAACTATTATAAGTTAAGAGAATAAACTAGAAAGAAGGTTATTAATAACTTTTAAAAAACTTTTAAGACTAAAATATCTCTTATTTTTAAAAAATAAGCATATATTTTTAAAGTAGCTTCTAGAATTTCTTATAAAATAATAAAGTTTTATTTATAAAAAGGATTTAACCTTTAATTCCCCTTTCCCTTTTTAAGCTACTTAAGTATTTAAACTAATAGCTTAAAGAAATATTTCCCTTTACTAAGGTTAAAAATTCTCCTTATTATTTAAGGCTCTTAATACCTTAATTTTATATATAACTAAGCTATTAATACTAGTTTATATAGAATCATCCCCTAAATATATATTATTACCCCCCCCTAATATATTTAAACCTAAATAATAACTCTTATAGGCCTTATTAATAGCTATCTTACCCCCCTTTATAGCTTAACCTTAATTTCCCTACTTATACTCCTATTAATTAGTTTAGCTAATAAAAGGATTTTTTTAAAAAAAACCCTAAATTATTCTATAAAAACCTACCTAACTAAGCTATTTAAAACCTATTATATAATAATAATCTAGGTAGAATTTTAAATAACTAAATATAGTAAATTCTAAGTAAACTTATAAAAGTATACATAAAAAAGAATAAATATATTAAAAAAATATATAACTTCCTTACCCTAAAGGTAAATATCTTTAAAGATAGGTATATTTATTGTATATCCCTTTAGAGATATAGCACTATACTTTTCTAATTATATTAGTAAAGGATGCCCTTATATATTATTTAAATAAGTTAGCTTATAAAAAGCTTTCTTTTAATAACCTTATTATCTATATAAAAAGTAATTTTAAAACTAAGAGTAATTAGTATTTTTATAGAATTAAGTAAAATACTATAATACTATAGAAGGTTATTAATAATAACCCTAATAAAACTAAGCTATAATACCTAAATCTTCTTATTAAAAACCTTAAGAGAATTTACTATAGTCTCTTTAACTCTTTTATAGTTAATATAAAGCTTTATTAATAACTCCTTACTTTTATTAGTAGTGTTTCTAAATACTATAATACCCTTTATAGTTATTTACTAACCTATAAAGGAATTATAAGTAACCTTAGGAAATGCTTTTATATTAAAAAGGCTATAACTTTTATATAATAAATAATAAAAAGCAATACCTTTTTTATAAAAAATAAAATATTATTTATAAATAAAAGATATAGTAAAGCTACTATAACTTTATATTTTAAAATCTTAAATTATAAAAAATATCCTTATTCTTCCTTTTTTCTATAAAAATCCTTTATTTATAGTAAATAAGAATACTAATTTATAAACTGCTTTTAATATAAGTAATAATAAGTAAAGGAAAAGTAGTAGAAAAGTAGTAAGTATAAGAACCCTTTAATTAATAAGAAATTTATTACCTTTTTATAAACCCTTAAAGGTTTTTTTAAAGAAAATAATAATAATAAAAGCTTTATAAATAATAATAATAATACTAAAGACTATATATAGAAATCTATAAATATATTCTTTATATTTAGAATATATAAATAAAAAACTAACCCCCCTTAAATTATATATACCTAATTCTTTTTAGCTACTTTAGCCTTACTAACTAATAATAATAATAATAAAAACTTCTTAAAAGAGTATAAGTTATTCCTATTTAGAATCCTTAAAGACTAGGTATTTATATATAGAATATTTAGTAATAACTTCTAAACCTTTATTATACTTAATAACTATTAATACTTTATTTTAAAGAAAAGATATACTAAGGAGGTATTTTAGGGTATTCTTTTAAATACTAGTGTAACTAGAATCTTAACTATTAAAATTACTTAGGTTAAGGCCCTTATTAAATAAATACCTTACCTTTAGATTAAAGATACTTAGCTATATAATATTATATTTAGTGCTAGCTTAGTAACTTTTTATAGAATCCTTTAGGTTTTTATAGTCTTTAGTAATATTTATTTTTATATTCTTAATATATTAACCCTATTTCTATTCTATATCTTAAATATAGATAAAATAGGTATAAGGCTTAATAATTTTTAAAATATATTAATTTAAGGCTAAAAGAGAGTTTCTATCATAAGGAAATAAGGATACCTTTAGTAGACTTTTAAAGCTAAGGAAGCTACTATATTCTACCTTTTTAAGGCTAAAATCTATTAACTTTACTAGAGATTTAGCTACCTCTTTATTAATAAGCTTACTAAGTTATTAAAGTATACTAATAAAGAAGCTTATATTAATATAATATAAAAGCTTATAAAGAAATACTATTATTATTAAATAAATAATAAAGCCTTAAGTTAATTTAAGTTTTCCTTTAAAAATAATATTAACTTTAATTATAAAATCTTTATTAATATTCTTTAAATTAATAATTAGCTTATTCTTTATATTATTAATACTATTATAGTATTTTAAGTAGCTAGATTCCTTAAACTATAGAAATAAAAAGCTTATAATATATAAAATACCCTTAAAGAATACTAAATTAATATATATTTTAGCTTACTTAACTAAATTATTTATAATACTAAAAAAAACTTTATATTTATTAAGTTTAAGTATTTAGTATATCTTCTAGCTATTAATATAACTAAAATCCCTATAAAAGCCTATTAAAGTATTAGTAAAATTAAAAGGTATTATACTTTATTAAAAAAAGTATATAATATTATTAAAAGTAAGGTTAGTAATATTCTTACCCCTTTATAATACCTTTAAATAGCTATTAAAGCTATTAATAACTTTACTAAATTTCATAGCTTTATTCCTACCTTACTTATATTTAGTATATACCTATACTTAATAAATAAATTACCTTTAAGCTTCTTAGTTACTAAAAAAGCTATAGTTTTTTATAAAGCTATTAATAAAGCTTAGAAATACCTTATAAAATAATAAGTTACTAATACCCTCTATACCTATTATAAATCTAATATAGTACTAACCTATTAATTAATACTATAGTTAGAAGTTTATATTTAGTATAAAAAAGGTAGCTAGTATAGCCTTTATAAGCTTTTAGATATTAATAGTAAATTATATATAATAAAAATACTAAATAATATAATAAGATTCTATAGTATTATTATAAAACCCTATATATATACTAAGGCACCTAACTATACCTTAGGTATTATAAGAAAAAAAGAAAAGCTTTATAATAATTATAAGCTAACTATAAGGAATAGAGAGACTTTTTAATCCCTTTATAAAGGTTTAAAATACCTAAGGAAGTGTTTTTTCTAAACTAAAAACTATAGAAAAATAATACTATACTTATAAACTAAAGAGCTAGAAAAGGCTAGCTAAAGGCTATAAAGCTAACTAAAAGAATACCCTATTACTTTTTTAGTTAATAAGCTACTAAAGCAGTCCCTTATTACCTTTAATAGTAATAAGTATTTAAAGAAGGATTTTATTAGTTTTTATAAAGAATTTATTAAAAAGAAAGATATTAAAAAGAAAGAATATAAAGATAATATATTAAGGGACTTAGTAAGGTAAGAAGAGTTTAAAACCTTATTAATTATAAGTAAAGTATATAAGGAAAGCTAGTTTAAAGAGGGCATATACCTTTTAAAGGGATTTCTTTATAAAGCTAAAACTATTAGTATCCTTTATAATATATTAAGGGAAAGAGAAGGGATTAGTATTAAAAAAAAGGTATATAAAAAAGAGATAGTAAAGGGGGTATAATATTAAAGGAATTTAAAGAGAGGGGTAGTACTAAGGGGACTAATAGTGCTAGGTAAATTTATTATTACTACTTATAATAGCTTTAGTATATATATTAATAGCCTAAGGTATAATTTCCCCTTTTTTATAGGAAAAGGCTTAGAAGTAATAAAAAAGGCTACTAAATATAAGGAGAAAAAGAGGGAAATTAGAAATAGAGAGAAGGACTTAATAACTTTAAACTATAAGGCTACTACTATAGCCTATATTATAATAAAGAAAAGAAGTAATACCTAACTTATAGTAAACCTTAAAAAATAAGGTAAAATTACTATAAAAGGTAAACTCTTTAAAAAGTTAGGCTAAGCTAAGGTTAATATATTATTATTAAAAAATATATTTAAATTTATAACTTTTAATTAAAAAAAGTATAGAAACTAATACCTATTTTACTTTTATATAGTATAGGAAGTTAAAGGAAAAGAAACTAATTAGTTATATAAGAAATTAAGGTTTATAATTGAAAGATATAGTAACTAAAAAAAAGTATTAATTTTTATATAATCCTTAATAATTTAAAGAGTAAGCTAAAGTTTAATTATAGTACTAGTACTTTTACTAATATTAAAGAAAATTTTTCTTTAAATTTAAAATATTATACAAGCCTATATTTAATTATAAACTAATCTTAGTAAGCTAATACTTATAAAGCTATTAAAGCAAATTAAATATTCATATCTAAAAAGTATAATAATAAAAGTTATCAAGCTATTATATAGAATTATAAAAGCTAGAATATACTAATAAATAACCTATTTAAAGTATTATAAAGAAAACCTCTAAATAGGTATATTAAGCTATAACCTATACCTTCTTATTACTTAAGGTAATACCAACTACTTTAGGGTAATTAGTATATAAACTAATAATATATTTAAACTTAGTAACTTTACTTTTTTTTAATAAAGAAAAGGTTAAGCTTTAAAAAGCTAGCTTTATAGTAAAGCTTAAATAAAAACTAACGCTAAAAAGTCCCCTTATTTTTAATAATTATATCTTAATTAATAATAGTAATAGTATAGTTATATTAACTTAAAAAAATTAGAGTAATAATCTTAAAACTATAAAAGCTAATAATTTTACTATAAAGTAAGGATATATTAAGGAATATACCTAAGGAGTATATATCTTAATAGTATACTAACCTAAGGTAGCCTATAATTCTTCTATAGTAGCTTAAGCCTAAAAACCTAACTAAATTAATATAAATAAGCTTAATAAAAGAATTTAATAATAAATTAATAATGCTAACTATAGGCTAAGGTATCTTATAATAAATTTACTAATAGCAGCACTTTATATATTTATTAACGGGTCTTTTATAAATAATAAAGACCTTAGCTTTTAGATAGGCTTTATAATTATTATTAATAAAAAGACTAAAAATAGTAAGAATGCTAAATTTAAGCTTTATAGGAATATTATTATATATAGCTCTATTAAATATAAGAGAGTTATAAGGAGTGCGCTTACTTCTAAGCTATATAGAATGGTTTAAGGTGCTAATATAGCCTATACTATTAGCATAACTGTAAATACCCTTATAGAATGCCTTAAATTCCTATAGATTCGAATAATAATCTATACCAACTCTCTATTACTATATAAGTGCCTTATAAAGCTAGGTATAACTAAGGAAAAACGCTTAATAACATTATAGCCCTCTAGTAATTATATAAATGCTATAAACTTATAGAAATCTACTAGATTAAAAGGAATAATAACATTATAGATGCTATAATAAAGGCTTTACCTAATAGAGCATTAGAAACCTTTATTAATACTAATAAAGCTAATATTTAGAATAAAGGGTAGGTAAAGTATGCATAAACTATATAAAAGTAATAATAATAACTATAACCTATAGAATCCCTAACTATAATTAATTATATCCCTATATTTTATAGTTAGGATTTACTTAATAACACTTTCTTTAACTAAGATCTTTTATTTATTTTTTTACCTACTTTTTAAGTAATTCCTCTTATAAAAAGAGAGAATTCCTTAGTATTAAAATTACTCTTAATAGTAAAACCTTAGTATAGGTAAAACGCTAGGTATAGTGTATATAGGCAACTAGGTAGGTCCGCTATAACGATACACGTAGTCTGATTAGCTGCACTGCTAACTACACGCGTGGCCACAACACCACCTTTTTCTCACTTTATAAGCTTAGCTCTTAGCTTAGAAGAATCATCAATAATAAACCCTTTTTACGTTGTTTTTGTTATGCATGCATTTTAGTATCTGTTTTCCCTTTATAAGTTATTCCCAACAATTATATTTAATTTATATTATATTAAAAAGCTATAATTTATATACTTTTTAACTATAAATTTAGTAAAAGCTTTATACTTTAAAGTATAATAATGAACTTAATTATAATTATTTAATTTACTTTTTTTATAATTTTATTTAGTTTATAAATATATAATAAAAAGCTTTTTAATTTTATATTTTTAAACTATATTTATACTTAAAATACTACATAGCTTTACTTTAAGATAACTATTCTTTTTATTATTTTATTTATATTTTATAATTAAAAGTTTAAATTA
>AFRA01000920.1:0-15825 GCA_000223055.1 Claviceps fusiformis PRL 1980
CTTCTCTCTCTTCTNTCTCTCTTCTTCTTCTTCTTCCTCCTCCTCCTTTTTTCCCCACAAAACTGCAAAAACCAAGGCACGGCTAGCCAAAACGTGGCGCAGACATCATCTCCTCAGGGACGGCCAAGCATGGTTGAAATCTTGGAAGTTGGCTTTATCCTTGGAACCATGGAGTCTGGACTGTACATGATCCGCTTTCACGTGACAAGTTCATGAACTTGGATAAAAAGAGAGAAAAGAGGGGCTGAAAAGGGAAAGAGGAAGTGAAACAAAATCCGGCCCGAACCGACGCACTACATTTCCAGACTTCAGCCCATTGAAACTGTAAATCAGGTCGCGCCCGCTACAATCTCGTATCTCCTACCTGGTACCCAGTATCTACCCAACCACTCAAGTCGGCTGATCAGACCTCATCTGGATTCCCTAAGAACCTCAATGTCACTCTGCATCACTCACCTCACTCACCCGTCAGCAATCACGGAGCCTCCCGTTAGGGGGGGGGGGTGGTGTTTCGTAATACTCCCGAGTCCCGAGTCTCATACTCCACCCCTTGCATCTCGTCAGCAATTAGCCTGCCTGCCCGCGTGATGATGACCTGATCAATGAGATGAATATAGCAACTCTCTTCTATTTTTATGTGTGTAGATGGCTCCTTGTGCATGTGTATATTTCCGGGTCTTATTCGCGCCCCTGCACGTCAATCCTCTGCGAGTCTGTTTCATCTTCAGCTATGACGGGGCCACGGAGGGAAATGGAAATGGAACCTTTGTCCATGGCATGGCAGGGGCAGTGGGGTTCAGATCGACCAGGTTGGCTTCTCTGTGAGACCACATCGTTCGAGGTCCTACGCCGGCACGGAATCCAGATCCAGACATGGGAAGTCGTCTTCTCGTGCTTCCGTTGGTTTAAGCTACCAATGTTGGCATACTTTGAAAGCAAGAAGTTTTTTTTTTTCTTTCACTTGGATCACTTTTTTTTTAATAAAAAAAACTTGAAAAGAGAGAAAGAAAGAAAAGAAAAGAAAAGAAAAGAAAAGAAAAAAGACTAAAAAAACAGAGCAGGAAATTTTCCTCTTTCCCTCACCTATATGTGTGCCTGTAAGGTTGGCCGAGAGACATTCTCCCCACCCTCAGGCATAGCGGCGATTGCGACTTACATGCATACATGGCATGTCATGCCATGCCATGTCCTAGAAAACAACCCTCCGGTTTCAGAACCAACGATCAGGAAAAAATAGGAAAAAAAAAAAAAAAAAAAAAAAAAGTAAAAACTGCCGGACGACTCCGGCAAAAAAAAAGGAAGAGGTCCTCTGTGAGAAACTACTCTCGCCCGCGGCTGGGCTCTCATGAGTCCCCGCACACGTCTTACTGCAGAAGTGGGACTTTCTCGCCATCTGACGAGTCAGCGAATACCATCGGGAGGGGGAAATGAGAGTCATGCTGTACGAGAGATGAGTAAGACAGGGAAGAAGGCTGTGAGAGGGGGATATAGCAGAAGAAGAGACGGAAAAGAAGAAAAAATACGAGAAGAATTCGGAAATTGGCGGTCATGGTGAGAGTACGGTACACGAATCATATTCACGGGGTAAAATCAGAAAAAGAAAAGAGGAAAACAAAGGAAAAGAGAAAAGGAGAGAAAGCGAAGAGGGGAAAAAAGTATATAAAGCCAGACAAAAGACTCCCCGTTGGAAACAACCCAAGTCATAATCATCTTTGTCCCAATCAGACTCTTTCATACTCTTTACAACAACCGTTTTCTTCTCCTTTCCAAAGATTTACATACTCCATCATGAAGTTCAGCAAAGCCACCTCCATCCTCTTCTTCTGCGCCTCGGCTGTCTCCGCCTTGCGAATCCCCGTTGCTGAGCGCAGAAACTACCCGGATTTGGCAGACGAGTCTTCATTCAAGTCTCCTCCCGGCGCTCACCTCGATGCCTTGGACCTGGACCTCGACCGTCGCGAGGCCTTCTCCGAGCCAGACGCGCTGCCCGCGGCGGCGGATGAGGTGCATGAGCTCGTGACCCGGGACCCCTATGACGCCGAAATCCTGGAGTACCTCCGGGACATCGAGACCGAGAACATCGGCGGCCCCGCGAAGTGGCCCCTCCTGTGGAAGGACCTTCACGGCGACGGCAAGGCCTCCTCCGATGGCAAGTTCGTCTGCCAGGTGAAGCACTCTGGCGGCGTGTACGAGGCCCGCGTCGTCGCCCACAAGAAGCTGACCAACACGATCAAGACGGGCCATGTGTTTAAGACGGTCCACGTGCCGACTGGGCGGGATAAGGAGGGCCACGTCGTGGTGCCTTCGTATGGACGGGCTGTTCATTTCTTGCGGGTGGCTTATGGCAATGCGTAAACCTGCCGGATGGTCACAAGGGACGGGAGATTTGAAAGCACGAGCATAGTCGGTTATCTGCACGGGCGTCGTGGAGGATATTCGAGCTTGGTTCGGTTGTGGATGGGACAAGGCAGCTATAGGAGGAGTGGTGAGCAACAGGCAGTGAAGGGGCGCGCGGTAGCTTTTGAGAAAGAGGGGTTAGGTTTCATACATAGATTCATACATTCGCTACACCTGAGAGAACGAAGTGAGAATTCAAGAGAAGACAAAAAGGAACTGTATTGCACCTCTGTTATTCTCCACGCGGCGCGAGCAGCAATGTGACCACGATGAATAGACCAGTAGTTCATCCCAACCACGGCCAACCGCTGGTGAATTACATTTATATGAATGTACATACAAATACATCCAAATTCCTGCGTCCTGGCGGCTCAGCAACACATGCGGTGTATACACTTGTGACTCCATAATACACGACGAGGGGGCGTGCACAGAATGGCTCAGAATGGCTGTGTCCTTCATATATTTGGGATAACGGGATGAATTGTGCCGAAGAGTTTTCTGGTTTTTTTTCCCCTGGTTTTTACTGTTTCTTATTTCCTTTTGTATTCGTCTTGTTGTCTTTTATTATTTTTTTTCCTTTTTTTCCTTCATTTTTTTTTCTGGTCGTCCTTCTTTCCCTTGCAAAGATGGCTTGAGAACTGTAGTGGCGCGATTGTCTTTGTATCCGTCAAATCAACGCGTAGTACCTCCAGTGAAACTCCGCTATAATAAGTCCATCCGCCTTGCGGGTCACGTCATTCCATCAACACTTGATAGGCTGGACATGTACACGGAGCGCATGTCTTCGGAGGCGCCTCTTTTTTTTTTCAAGTTTAAAGAAAGGGGGTGTGCCCGTGAGCAGGCCTCAGTGTCAAATGGCTTGAATACTCTTGCAATGTGAGTATGCAAATGCATCCTACTAACCAAGACGCGTATCACGATGTCGACGTGCCCACGCAAGCCCTTCTAGCTGCCTGTTGTGCGGTATTAGGGGTCATTTTCTTTGCCGGCGGCTTGCGCAAATTCATTGACTGTAGGAGCTTCTGGAGGCTTCGGAGACCGCATTTATGATTGATCGCTGCGAGAAGGTCCGAGTTTCGAACGTCTGGATTTTCCTTGAACATGCTAAAGAGCAACTGTCTTTCCTCCTCGGAGATTAGCGGTGGCCGACCGAGCCGTCGGAGGGACTTGCAGTCATCTCGCGTTTTTTCCATTTGGACCGTGTATACGATGGTGGACTTTGGAATCTGCGGATAAATCTGCTGAATTTTCCGATAGGAAAACCCTTGCGATTTGAGCTCACAGAGCCTGGAACGCATCTGGGGCGTGAGTTCTGGCCCGCGGCCCATTGCGAAAACGAACAGGAAAAGAAAAGAAAGTAAAGTAAAGTAAAGTAAAGTAAAACAACGAAGAAAAAAAGAGGGGAAGGAAGCTAGGGTAAAGAGGAGACTTAAAAATAAAGAGGGCCAGCAAAGGCGCCGACGAAAAAGAGGGGGCGTTGGACGGGAGAAAGCTCACGAAAGAAGCCAAAGAAAAGAGGGGGCGAGAAGCTTACAAAGAACTCGGAAGCTAGGGCTAGGGCATTGCGTTAGTCACTGTTTTGTTTACATTGACGCGTGGACCGGATAAATTCGCGATACCTAAACACGTGGTCAAATATCAAGTTCGCTCCATGTCACTGTGCATATTTGAGACCAAAGTGTCACAAAGTTCAGACCTCGGTAATTTTTGTTTCGCGGCATCGAGAGTTGACTTGCTTGTCACTCATTCATTCACAGATCCAAGTTGCAACATGGATGCCAGCCACCCTTGTTGAGGGGGACGCGCTTTGCTTAGTCTCCAATGTCGCTCCACTCCCCTTTTGTTCTCAATCCAACGTGTGTCATCGAACAGATCTGGTATCTTGAACTGAATTTGCGGGTAAGGCGTCTTTTTCTTTTCTATTTTTGTTCTTTTTTTTTTGTTCTTTTCTTTTCTTTTCTTTCCCTATAATAACGGATTATCTAGAGAGTGGCTTGTGACAGGAATATGACGAAAAAAGCTCCAGACCCAATGCCTTTGATGTCACACGTAATCATTACGCGTAGCGGAAGTCGCGTCTCATTTGGCCCCTGTAAGTATCTCTGTAGAATGAATAATTCAAGGATTTACAGTCCACGATGCCAATTATTGGCCACACAATATACCAAGCTTTACTAGCACGGATTAGCGTCAGACGCAACATGACGCTTTGCTGCATTGCCAGCCTTCCAAGTTCCCACTTTCCGTCCCAAGCGTTGCAAAACTGGGGAAGAGGTCACTAGTCCAGCATTTTTTTTTTTTTTATTCTTTTTCATTCATTTTTTCAAGACGTCAGCAAAGCAGGTCAACGATTCTGCATTCCTCATCATAGACACACCACCACAATAGAAGCATAACTTCAGCATTTTGTTCCCTCGACGGCGGGAAAACCCTCACAGATTAGAACATTCCAGCTATACTGTTTGCAGAGTTTTTTTTTCCTCCGGTCCGCGAATAAAACCAGCTTACACGACCCAGAACCATTCTCGTTCCATCATCCCCACGCCTTGTCACCTTTATCCGTCCTCCCAACGTCCCAACCGCTTTCGACATCGCATCGCGCTCAGATACACACAAAAGTCTCACGCTGTGCAGTCAATTCATCGATAAGGGACCTTTTTTTCTTCTTCTTCTTCTTCTTCTTCTATTTCTTCTTTTTTTTTTCTGTCATTTTCATATTTTGGCAATTTGCCGGAAAGTCCTGCCATTTCGTTAGGGCTTCTTTTCAGCCGGCAAGTTGGCGGCCTTGGCGTTCGAAAACGAGGCGGCGCCTCGGAAAGGGTGCACCTCGAGTCGCGCGGCAACAAGCCGTCTGAAAGATGAGGGTTCGAGGCTGCAGGTGATTTCGGCGGGAGCCATAGCAGGTCTCGTTTCTCGGTATGGCTTTAGCGCGCGCTCCTCTCGTCTCCTCTGCTTCTGCTTTGTTGCTAACACATCTTGCCACAAAACAAACAGCTTCATCATCGCGCCTCTCGATGTAGTCAAAATCCGTCTCCAACTCCAACCATACTCCCTCTCCGACCCGCTCACGCCGCTCCGCTCCACGCCAGCCTATCATGGCACCGTCGCAACATTGAAACGCATCCTACAACACGAGGGCCTCACAGCACTATGGAAGGGAAACGTGCCCGCCGAGCTCATGTACGTCTGCTACGCCTCCATACAGTTCAGTGCGTACCGCACCACGACTCTGCTTCTGCAGACGGCACTGCCCACTAGGCTGCCCGATGCCGCGGAGAGCTTCATCGCAGGAGCGTCCTCTGGGGCGCTGGCCACGGCGATTACGTATCCGCTTGACCTGCTGCGGACGAGGTTCGCCGCGCAGGGCCGCACGAGGATATACAGCTCCCTGAGGGGCGCCGTCCGGGACATCCGCCGCGATGAAGGCTACAGGGGCTTCTTCCGGGGCATCGGCCCGGGTCTGGCCCAGATCGTGCCTTACATGGGCCTCTTCTTCGTCACCTACGAGGGACTGAGGATGCAGCTCGCGGGGCTGAACATGCCGTGGGGAAGCGGTGACGCCACCGCCGGCGTCATGGGCAGCGTGGTCGCCAAAACGGTGGTGTTCCCCCTCGATCTGGTGCGCAAACGAATCCAGGTCCAGGGCCCCACGAGGAGTCGGTACGTGTACGGCGATATACCCGAGTACTCGGGCACCTTGCGCGCTCTCTCGAGTATATTCCAGAGGGAAGGCTTCCGCGGTCTGTACAAGGGCCTGCCGGTCAGTCTCTTGAAATCAGCCCCGGCTGGTGCCATCACGGTATGGACATATGAGCGGAGTTTGAAGATACTCATGGGATTGGAATCAGGGTCACCAGAGGAGAATGTATGATGGAACATCAGCGGTCTTTTCTCTTGCCTTTTTTTTTTCTATTCATTTCTTTGTCTTGTACGCATTTCAGGGGCTCTATTGTGGGCGTGTCAATAGGCGATGCACGCCTCTGAGGCCGAATGAAGTTGATACCCCCTACTTTTTTTTTTTTTTTGTATAGACATCCTTAGCAAGCGCCTCTTGAGACTCGGCTTTTATTGGCAAGCTTTTATTTTCTTTTTTCCTTTGTCTGCTACCTGAACTGCATTTCTTTGTCGTCACAGTGCGCGGCCAACATGTACGACTTGGTTATAAAGAAAAAGTCTCATCGCCCTCGGTTCCTGGAAGCGTGGGATCCTGCTGCAAAGTGCTGTAAAAAAATCTAGCCTTCTAACTTCTATCGTCTATCACTCATACTGCTGATGCCCCCCCCCCCCCTTTTTTTTTTCTTCAGATCTCCTGATTCCATCTATCCTGCACGCCAACACAAAAACACACATAAAAAAAAGTAGTTACCAATTCTCCTTCCCCAAAGCCCTATTCTTCTCGTCGGCCCGAGAGATACACTCCTCGATGACTTGCCAGAACCTGGCAACGTCCAAGGTCCGCGGTATCCGGACCCCGTCCTCCCCCGGCGGCAGGACTCTCGCAATGGTGCGTCCCGTCTGTGTGTGCCCGTCCTTGGCCTGCTCAAAGGTGCCCTCCGTGATGACGGTGACTTGAAAGCGCTCTTTGTGCGGGGGCGGGGCGCTCTTGTTGGGGTCCCATTCGTGGAAGGAGATCTCGTGGCTGGTGCCGATGAGGACGGCGGCTACGGCGATGGGGTCATGAAGGGGCGGGCCGGTGGTGATGCCGAAGACGTCGCTGGATAAGACTTGTTAGTGGTCAAGTCAGGGAGTATGATAGAGGGTACTACAGAGACAAGAGCTGGTGATGGTGTGAAACAACCAGGTTGATGTGGTGGGTCACGAGGTTATGATGATGATTTGAAGGAAGAATGTCCGCGAAACAAAGAAAAAAAGAAAAAAAACCATACGCGTAGGTCTTGGCGAAGAAATAGAGTAATTCGACGAGCATTCTCCTCAGCGTCGTCTTTCCCGGTCCCTCTTGTTGAGCGTCCTGACCGTATAGCAGGAGGGTGCGCACCTCGTCCGTCGCGAGGACCTGGTGGCTCAGGTCGAGAGGCACGACTGTGGTCTTGCTGGCGACGTCGTGGTTGTGGAAGACCTCGGCGGCGGCCTCGGGGTCGATGAGGATGTTGAACTCGGCCCAGGGCGTAATGTTCCCGATGCGCGCCTTGTTGTCCACCATGCCCATGACGGCATCGGAGAAGCCGTCGCCAAAGGAGCCGCCCATGAGACTCAGTCCCCGGATGTGGGCCGTGATGTCGGGATGCTCGCGCAGCAATGCACCCACGTTGGTGAGGGAGCCCGTGGCGACGATGCAGGCCGTGCCGGCGGGCTGGGCCATGATGGCCTCGTACATGGCCTCGACGGCGGGCTGAGCGCGAGGCTCACACTGCGGCTTGGGGAGGAGGGCGGTGCCGTCGAGGCCGGACTCGCCGTGCACGTCGGGGGCGTGAACGGCAGGGCGTTCCAGGGCTTTGGGAGAGCCGCGGTGGAGGGGGATGTCGTTGTGCTTGCCGATGGCGGTGAGGACGGAGGCGGCATTGAGGGTTGTGTGGCTGATTAGGAAGTCAATGAATGTCACGATTGTACTTTTCTGCTGCTGCTGCTGATGATGATGATGACGACGACGGCAACTCTGGGAGGTGCGGATTCCAACTTACGCTAACGAGGCGTTGCCAAAGACGGTAGAAATGCCGAGCAGCTCGATCCCAGGATGGTACGCGGCCAAGAGCATGGCAAATACATCCTTGGAGGCGCCAAAATCAAGAAAAAGACACCGTCAGCCACTGCCTGCACAAGACATACACACACATACAAAAGCACACATGTCGAATTCACAAAGGAGGAGAGGGGGAGGGGGCAGTCCATGCCGCGCGTCCATCCATCCATTGTTTGTCGAACAACGACAGAGTAGCTCTCCCAGGGTGACGAGTCAACTATTTACCACCACATGGAACCGTGCGGTGGCAGACAAACTCAATGAATGACGGGAATGCAAAACACCCATCCACGATCAAGCTATACCTACATCATGACCGGGATCGCAGTCCAACCAGACGGGAACGGGAACCCGGGACGTGGACGTGGACGACGACACATATCCATTGACACCATCCATCTTGTTGCCACGCGCTCGTCTTTCCACAGCAAAAGGTCACAACTCGAAACCCTGGATCTTGCGTTCTGCAACAAACAGGACACGGAGCGGACTGGCTGGGAATTGTGCGTTTAGAAGGGCTAAAGGGCTACAAGGATGAGATGCCGGCCCAGTGTCCACTGTCAAAGGGTATGATTTCCTTTGTTATTTTTGCCTCGTTTTGTTTTCCTTGGTTTGTTTTTAGTGTCTTGAACACATACGCATGTAAGCATGAGTCTGACGAAGCTGATGGTCTAGGAAACGGGAGGCGTCAAAAGCAAAGAGGGTGGCCGAGGGCGCGGTAAAAAAAAAAGAGAGAGAATGAATGAAAGAATCAATGAATGGAAGAAAGAAAAGGGAGGGATTGGGTCCGGGGAAAGTTGGAGTCCGAGCCAGGGGGTTTTAAAAGGGTTATCAACGTCGACAGTGACGTTGAGGTGTCAACGAGGAAAGGCGGGGCAGCGATGAACCTGGTGACTCGTGACGGGTCAGCTGGTGCCAAGGGCGGCTCCATTTTTGCGTTGCATGCCGGCTTGCCGTCATGTCTTGTTTCCCCTGGGCCGGGGCAGGGGAAGTGGGTCCACCCCGCCACGTGGGGAAAGAGCGGCCAAGCATTTAGCGGGGTGGGTCGTGCTTGCCTGCCTGGGAGGGAAGAGGCCGGGCCGGGCTGTCGGACCGGGGAAGGAAGGCTCCTGCGTTGGAGCGGGCTACATCTAGTGTGCATAATTAGTACATAGGTACCTAAGTATCTATCCACTATGTAAGTACTAGGTATATACCTACCTAGGTAAGTATATAGGTACCTAATGTATATACATACATCGGTACATATATGTGTGTGTGTTTGGGACATCTCTTCTCGTCATGACTTCTTGCGCTGCTCCATCACCCGCAACACATCCGCCGCGTTATTCGCATCGCCCTTGCGCTTCTTCGGCCCTCTTTTCCGCTGCGGTTTCCCGCCCCGGTTCCCCCCTTGGCCGCTCTCATCCCCCCATGCTGCCAGCTTGTGGTCTTCAAAGTCCTCTTCGTCCTCCAAGCGGCTTGTGCCGAACCCCATGTCCAGGTCGTCGTCATCCCTCGCTGCCATTTGCAGCAGCTTTTTCCTCCGCTCTTCGGCCTCCCTGTTCTTCTGCTGAGTCTCTGCGTCGTCCTCGCTCTCGATGCGTCGCAGGGTGGCTGCTTTCTTGATGGCTGCCATGATGGCGGGATCCGACAGGGCGGGTCCGCGGGCTGCCTCTTCCGAGATGAGACCTGTTTTGGAGTCTTGAAAGTAGTTTCTCGTGCCCGCCTGTGCTTTTGATGCAGGTGCTTCCAGCGGTGCCGGTGGCTGGTCAGGAGATGCGCTTCCTTGGCTGTTTGACAGTCCGTTCTGCGCTTGCGGTTTCGCCTCCGTATCGGATTTCGCCTCCGTGTCTTTCTCGTCCGAGTCAGAGCCGGAATCATCGTCCATGCCTGCCAAGGGATTGTAATCATCGCCGACGTCGTCGAAAATGTCGACATCCCCCGTATCCTCTTCCACCGTGGCTTCTTCCCCCTTTCTGAACTGCTCGGGAACCTCCATGCCCAAGGGCACGGCATTTTTGTCGGGCTTAGGCAGGGTGTTCCTGGACTCCTCTTCCTCCTGCTCGCCCGGCCTAAGCTTCCGAACTTTTCGCTTCTCATGGCCGTCTGCGTCAACAATGATGAGCACCTCTCGGCCTTTTCTATCCCGCTCGATGCGCGTCCCGAGTTTCTGCGTCGTGCCGATTTTACGAAATCGATCGCCCAAGGCCGGTTCGGCCGCCGCCGCCGTCTTTGCTGCCGCGCGGGCCGCCTTGAGCTCTGCCAGGATTTGATCTCGCGTTCGCTTCTTCCCCGTGACAACGGTAGAGAGCTGGCCCTTTTTCTTCTGCTTCTCGGTCGTTGCCCTTTCCGGTGCCTGGACATCCTTTGACTCGAGTTGGTCGAATTCGTCGTCCACGTCCTCTTGTCCCCCATCTGCAGCCTCTGGCGGCCTCGTCTTGTCGCCGGCCTCTGATTTTTCACGGTAGACATCCTCGCCTCGCCGTACCCTCTCGAGGAGCTTGAAATCGAGTCCCTTGACCAAATGCGTGCTCTCCAAATCACCGCCGGCAATCTCGAATCGTGCCTTTTCGTACGTGTCCTTGTCAATCTCTTCCTTTCGGTATGACTCCTCCAGTGCTTTCAATTGAGCTTCTCGTTCGTCCGCTTGCATCTCTTGGCGACTCTGTGTGCGGTCAATGTAGCCTTGGCCCAGCCTGACGCCTCTGGGGGCCGAGGTTTTGAATTTCTTGCTCGGCCGCCGACCGGACTGGTCGCGCTCGGCAAGTTGTCGCGCAAAATCAGCTTGGGCCCCTCCCGCCACGGAGCGCGGCGTCATGGGTATGCTGGATCGTTGTCGCGATCCGAGTGCGCTGCCCGCGATGATGGGCTTTGCGCCAGCAGGTGAAGACGTGGACGACGTGGACGGGCCATGTTTGGATTTGGAGGATGCCGCGTTGGCGAGCAGCAGCTTGCGGAACTGTTCATTGTTCATGATGGCGCTCGCAGCAGGCAGCTTTGCGTTGAGATGCCCCGGACGCTCGAGCTGTTGAATGGTCCGTCGCAATCGCGGCGATTTCACAAGATTGACGTCGGCAAGAATCCAAACTCTTGCTCCAAAGAAGGCGGCACGTTGCAAACTCGACCCACAGTGTCAATAGAAAGCATACGGTGCGTGGCGTCACCTGGTGGGGCCCCGAATGCTGCGCGCTCTGGTTCTGCGCCACCCATGAAGCATGACGCGGTTCAATGTTGTGTTCCTTCACTTCTTTGGTCCTCTTCTTTCACAGAGCCAACTCCAATCACGGCGCTTTTCTCTTTGACGAGCAGGCACTTTTCACCCGTGTTTCCCTTTTTTTTTTTTTTTTTTTTTTCATCTTTCTTTCTTTCTTTCTTTCTTTTTCTTGGATACAAAACGCGAACCAAAATCTCCATGCGTCCACTTTGAACCGCATAATGTCACAGTTCATGTCACAGATGTTGTCGTCACGCCAAGGCCATGACTCTCCAGACCACGATCGCGCGCCAACCACCACCACCACCACCACCACTACCACCACTACCACCACTACCACTTCGCAATGGGTAGCGTACTAGATAAAAACTCGTCTCAAGTGCGAAAACGAATCGAAGGCCACAAGTTCGACGATGAAGATGGTGACGAGTACCAGGGCAGCGCCTTTGGCGGCTTCAGCGACTACTTCCGGCGCAAAAAGATCAAGCTCCAGAACCTCGATGCCGATCTGCGCGCTGCCTCTGACAAGCCCCAGATCTTCAAGGGCATAGTTGCTCACATTACCGGTTACACCCAACCCCCGCTTCATATGTAAGGTCTTGTCCAACAAGTTATGCCTTCAAAAAAATGTTTTGTTCCTGCTCACCATGATCCCTGCTCACCATGTGCTCTCTTCTCAAGACTTCATCGCGAAATCGTGCAACATGGCGGCGGTTATCTCCAATACCTCGACTCTAAAACGATGGCCACGCACATCATTGCTTCCACGCTACCGCCAAAGAAGTCTGTCGATTTCAACCGCTATCGCATCGTCAAGCCAGCCTGGATCGTGGATTCGGTTGCCGCTGGCAAACTGCTTCCCTGGGGCGACTATCGCGTCTTGGATGAAGGCCCGAGACAGAAAGTCTTGAAATTGGGGGGCGAATCTGGACTTTCGCAAGCCGTTGCCGAGCCGAAGCGTGGTTATAAAGAGCAAACCGATCGCAGCTTCTATACTAGCCAGTTCAAAGCCGGCAGCACTCTGCCAAGTCAGCAACGGAGTCAACTGGCAGAACAAGCTCAGACACCGGCTCGTCCTCCGACTCGTCCCCAGACTTTGCATGGTGCATCGACTGGTGAGCAGAGGATACAAAGCGTCGATCCAGGATTGTCTACCCGTGAGTCTGGGGGAGGAACTCCCGCCAGTCCGAGCGCAACGGAATGTGTAACGGAATCTGCTCGTCGTGAGAATATGGCTGGAGACATATCTCCTTCGTCTGAATCACCACCGCCACCGCCACCACCCGGTCACGATAAGCCCTATGCTGCCGCCAAACCTCCCGAAAATGTAACGCCAGAGGAGCACAACGCCTGGCTCTTGTCAGATCCACGGCTACGCAAGTCGTCTACGGCCAACCCTGAATTTTTAAAACAGTTCTACTCGGAGAGCCGATTGCATCATCTTTCCACCTGGAAGGCAAACCTCAAGTCGTCGATGCAACGTCTGGCCGCGGAAAAGGGCTTGTCGCGGAACAAACTAAAGAGAAGGCCAGGCGCTAGGCGTTACATTCTCCACGTGGACTTTGACAGTTTCTTTTGTGCTGTTTCGCTGAAACAAAGCCCACAATACGTCGATAAGCCAGCTGTCGTGGCGCACAGCGCCGGTCCGGGATCAGAGATTGCCAGCTGCAACTATCCTGCTCGCAAGTTTGGTGTGAAGAATGGCATGTGGATGAAGCGCGCTGTAGAGCTATGTCCGGACCTGAAAGTCCTGCCTTATGATTTTCCCGCCTACGAAGAAGCCAGTCGGCTATTCTACGAGTCGGTTTTGTCTGTGGGGGGCGTGGTGCAGAGCGTGAGCATCGACGAAGCATTGATTGATGCGACGCCGATTATTCTTTCTGCTTCAGGTTCGCAGGGCGTCGGCATCGACGAAGGCAGTATCTGGAGGGAACAACAAAAGGCCGACGAGATTGCTTCAGGACTCAGAAACGCCATCAAGACAAGGACTGGGTGCGACGTCTCTGTTGGCATCGGTGGAAACATTCTTCAGGCCAAAGTCGCGCTTCGAAAAGCCAAACCCTCCGGCCAGTTTCAGTTGAAGCCCGATGATGTGCTCGCCGTCATCGGAGAACTGACGGTTGACCAGCTCCCTGGTGTTGCCTACAGCATCGGCGGCAGACTGGAAGAACTGGGTGTCAAGTTTGTCAAGGATATTCGGGGGATCTCAAAGGAGCAACTGGCCAACGCATTGGGGCCCAAGACGGGCGAGAAACTGGCAGACTATGCCCGAGGCATCGATCGAGTTGAGGTTGGGGAGCAGCCCCCGAGAAAATCAGTGTCTGCCGAGGTCAATTGGGGGATTCGCTTCATCAGCCAGCCCGAGGCCGAGGAGTTTGTATGCAATCTGTGCAAAGAGTTGGAGAGGCGGTTGGTCAATGAACAAGTCCGGGGCAAACACTTGACCATGAAGATCATGAGGCGGTCGCTGGATGCGCCGCTGGACCCGGCCAAACATCTCGGACACGGCAGATGCGATACCTTTAGCAAGAGCACCACCTTTGGAGTGGCCACGCACAGCGGCGAGACGATTGGAAAGGAAGCAGTATCCATGTTGCGATCGTTCAAGTTCAGCCCTGGCGATCTGCGCGGTCTCGGCGTGCAGATGACCAAGCTGGAGCCGATCAAGGCCGCCGCCGCCGGTGGTGGTGTTGGCGGCGGCGGCGGCGGCGGCGGGCCAGGTCAACCTGAAAGCAGCCAGCGGACGTTGAGTTTTGGCCCCTTTACAGCTGGTCTCCCGTCAGCGAGGCGTGCAAGTGGTGGCCGCGTCGTCGAGGCCATTGACGAAATCGAAAGTCCCGAGAAGCCCAAGAATACAGCGGCTGATGGTCTAGACAATGATCCCATAGCCGAGGAGCCCTTGACGCCTCGCAGACCAAGAGTCCATCATCCGGCCATGGCTCTTTCGAGGGCCAACCAGGACGACGTTGAAGCCAAGACACCTCTCAATGTGTCGGGAACCCAGTTCATCATGCCCAGCAACCCCGACCTAGCGGTGATGGCTGAATTGCCTCCCGACATCAGGAAGAAGCTAATGAGCCAACAACGACGAAGACAACGACGCCCAATGGCTAATCCCTCTCCTGCCTCGGGTCCCTTTTCAAGACCCGAGAGCCCTGAGCGCATCGAGGAGATTCCTTCCCAAATTGACCCCGAAGTGTTCAACGCTTTGCCAAAGGACGTGCAGGCCGAGGTCCTCGCAACCTACGGACGAGGACCGGAACCGCTTCCGCTTCCGCCACCGCCGCCACTACCGCAAACACCAAGGAGGGACCATCGCCATCAAGTTGTCGGAGTCCCTCAGCAAAGAAAGCCAACAACACCGACCAAACGAGGCGGCATGCGCGGCGGCATGCGCGGCGGCATCTTTGGCAGGGCCCAGCGTCACCGCGACGCCCAGGCCGGGGTCGTGCAAACCAAGTTCAGGAGAGGGGACGAAAGCCCCACGGCGATCCAAGACATTGAAGAGCTAGACCCGGACTTTCTCGCGCAGCTTCCCGAGGACGTGCGCAAAGAAGTCGTGGCAGACCATCGGCGTCGCAGAATGGCGTTCCGCTCCGGACTCGATGCCCCCAATCGCAAACCTCACCACCTTGCCAACCTCGACGGCCGAACAACTGGAGGCGCCGCCGCCGCAGCAGCGTCAGCGACAACAGGCTTTTCGACCCACGGCCAAAAGAAGATCCATTTCCCCGGTCCGCCCAAAAAGATTCCCTTTTCCAGCTCGGGCGTCACATCCACGCGCGAGATCAAAGACATGATTGACGCGTGGCACGCGGAGACGCGGGACGAGGGTCCCCACGAGGGGGACGTGGCGGTTCTGGAAAAGTATATGGTGAGGGTGGTCAAGGAGGAGCGGGATCTGGAAAAGGTGGTGGTCCTGGTGCGGTGGTTGGACGTTTTGGTCGAGCGAGACGGCCATCCCGGAGACGGGAGGGAGGCGTGGCGGCGTGCGATACAGCGTGTCAAGGAGGTGGTGCAGGGAGCTGTTGCGGAGAGGGGAATCGGGCGTTTGGATATGTGATGGCGCGAGGATATATTCTCGTTTGAGAGTACGGGGTGTTGCTGGTGTTGCGTGCGGACGATGTTTGTGTTAATGTAACGGATGCCATCCGAAGATTTATTACACAATGTAATCTAGCATGACTACGACTGGTTAAACTCTACGTGTACCCGCGCAAAGTCCTATAAAGTACAAGTCCCCGAAAGATGCAAGGTACACACAAGACGGTCATGCTGTCGCGGAACACATGCAACGCAGACTATGTCTTGAGAAGAAGGAACTCCATGGGGGGCGCGGGATGATTATAGGTCTTTCTTTGTTCAGAATGGATTTGGGGTTGTTTTGTGTATTGAGTCTGGGGTTTATTTCAGGGGTTTGTTTCTCTTTCGTTTAGTGCGGGGGTATTTGTATGTTTCTGAGTTGTGTTTAAAATTGTTATTATGTGCTTTCTTTGTGATTTCTTTGTGATTTCTTTGTGCTTTCTTTGTG
>AFRA01000921.1:0-15806 GCA_000223055.1 Claviceps fusiformis PRL 1980
AAAAAGTATTTTTTTTATTACTTTAAAAGCTTTATAAAATTAAAGAATTAATATTATATATTAAAGATTATTATTATTATTATTTTATATTATAAATTAAATATAATTAAAAATATTTTTATTATAAAAATTATTATAATTTTTTATAATTTTTATTATTTATTACTTTATAAAGTTTATAAAAAATTCTTTTTATAGTTTATTACTAAAAAATAATAAAAAAAATTTTATTTAAAAAATCTAAACCTTTTATAAGTATTTTTATAAAAAATATTAACCTTAGCTAATATAATACCTAAAGTTCTTTATAAAGGGTAAATCTATATATTTAAATAAAAAAGCTATATCTTTTTAAGCAAAATAGGTAATAGAAATAGCTAGCGTGTCTAAATTATGCAACCTAGGAGGGACTGCAAACTTTGCCAACTCTCGTGGATCACAGCCTTAAAGGAAACGCAGGCGGTCTGCCGGTTTGTCACTTTTCCTTTGAACTCACTCCAGCCACACAGCCACACAGCCGCACAGCCGCACAGCCACACGCCTTACAGACTACGCGTCACACCAACAGGTCGCCACTCGCAACTTGCACCTTGCAACTACCTAGAACGTGGACATGGAGCTAAATCCGACTTGCAATATTGCCCAGTCTATTTGTTTGGGCATGGAGGAGTAAACCCCGAAAATGATTAATTGCCAAAAACACAAAACGGCTCACTTCATGTCTCTAACAATTTTATTTAGTGGGTCTTCCTCATACAAACATTGCCCAGCTACTTAGTTTGAATAAATTACGGATCTACGAGGCGAGCCTTGTCTTCAGACCGTGATTGCGTCACACGTCAGATACTTTGAGACAAGTGGACTTTGGACTGTTGAGCATTCTTGCACCCAGTAAGGTTCCCGTCCCGAGGCAATTCTCGCCGACTAAATTCTCATGGCAGCGTATACACACAATCACTAGGTAGACATGTATGCATCGTACCAGCAAACCGGTCCTACCAGGCTACAGCCCCTTCAATTGTCGATCGGTATTCGGGTGGACACAGTGCGTCATCATAGTGACCACGCTAAATCAACGCGGATGGAGAGGTAAAGAATAACCCATTTGGGTAGCTTTCCGGATGTTTGTTCCGCGATTGGACTGAGGCTGTCTGACATCCCCCCCCCAAAAAATAAATGCCGCCGTCAACCCAATCTCCTGGGTCGATGAGCAGGAAGGACTAATAAAGTCTGATTTTGGTGCACCCGACGGGCAAGAGTCTTCATGCAAAGTCAATGTTGACGTCAGTCCTTATAGTTGGACGGCAACCATCTGGGACTCGTTGGCTTGCCACGGCAATGAGAAGTCGAGAACAACGCAGATATCTTTTAAAGCACGGGTCATGCACTCCAATCTCTCTGTCTCTGTCTCTTTGTCTCACTTCATCTTCTTTCCGCCCCCCCCCCCCCCCCCCACCTCGTTCTCTTGTTAACGTCGCCCAAAAGCCGGGCAAAGAAGGCGCATGTCCGTCGTCTGGAGACCTTGATGCAGGATGGTCAGCGACAATGCACAAATCACAAGATTTCAGGTTTCAAAAAAAAAAAAAAAGACATGTCATTTATTGAAAATTTCAATGACTTGAGACAGTTGCGCAATTCATGTGCCATGTTGGTCCAAGTTTGCCTCGCGTTCACGTCTCCAGCAATCAACCAGTATCACTTGCTAATGCAACCATCCGCCGCCAGGGCGCCACGCCATGAGCCGACCTGACCTGAATTACAATAAACTACCTTTCAAGGAGGCACATGGTCACATGGTCCCATCCCTGGGAATGGTTGGAAACAAAGAGCCGGTCAGAGAGGGGCCCAAGTTGGCAGTCCCCGGTCCGATCGGTTTCGTTCAACGTTTAGGGTCTCTCAGCCCACTTGCGGGCATGGCGATGCTAGTCTGCACATTGTATACAATACTTGCATTTATACATTGTATGTATAGTGTTGGCCATGTCCAAGCACACGAACCCGTGGTCGGCACCGGTCTAGAACCGGGAGGTAAAGTACTGACTCCCAAGTATAAGACTTATGCTGTGGGACTCGCGGCGGACAGTCAAATTCCAAGGGTACGAATGGAAGTGCCGGGTTTTACTTGCCAGATGTGTGGCCGACTTTGCGGTGAAAGATTGTCTTGATCAAGGACATTGATGCAAAAAACACGGAGAATACACAACAAGAATAGCACGAGCACCATGAAGCCCCGACGCCCCAACATAACGTCAGCAATCTGAAATGTACAGATGTCGTGCAGACTCCGGAGTACTTTGGTCTACATGGAGTATGTGGTAAGAATTTGGGTACCATAGGTAGGTAAGTACTTACGTACCTCGCAAAGGTTGAGGGGGGCGCAGAATGCTCACACACGTGGCAGGGATCATGTGTGCGGTCCCCCTGTTGACCTGTTCTGCTCTCACAGCCCTGATTGCGTATTTTACATGCCCATGGCTGAGCTATGTACATGTATGACGGAGCTGAAGACGGGGACGTGGCATATTGCGAATTTCGGAAAGCAACGCGTGGGAACAGGTAATGTCGAAGAGAACAAGATTGAAACAGATTGAAACACACATGACATCCGAACAGAGCCATTTGACAAGGAGCGTGTACATAGTTGGGGATACGGATGATGCGGAACACGGGCTTCATGATAGACTGGTATACCATTCGGTACGGTAACCTGCTTGAATCGGGTGTTGGCCGGATCCTGATATGTTGTCACGACGCGCCGCGCGCCAAGGCCCCATCCAGCAAGTTGGTTTGGGGGGGCTGCCGGTATCCGAAGAGCAAGTCGCAAGCATTTCCATTGGCGCAATGGAACGAGTGGACGTCGGTATACGTTACCTAATAGAGGGAGGGCGCGCGATGCCATTGCTGAGGAGCTGATTGTCAACCGTGCGTTTTTTTTTGTGTTTTTTTTTCTCTTTTTCCCCTTCTAGAGGGGCTTATTTTTTTCGACTTCTTTTTCTTCGTTTTTATCCGCGGCGGCGGCGCATGGCTGTGTGGGCTCGGAGGCCCCGGTGGCCCACGGACTGAAGAAAGCGTACAGCCCTCAGCTTCGATAGCAGAGCATCCGTCTGCGGAGTTTTGAAGTAAGCAAAAGGCGGTTTTGAGGCATGTCCCCCTTTTTCTCCTCCTCTTCTTCTTCTTCTTCTTCTTTTTTTTTTTTGGGTGTGTGTGCGTGTGTGTGTGTCTTCTTTTTTGTTTGCACAAACTCGTCTTTGCTCCGCCTCCCAAGACAAGACTTCATCATGCATCGCACAGGGCTGCGTGAAGGAATCCCAGACCCACGGGTGTGTAGAGTCTGGTGTATTTCGGACCCGTCTTAACGCGCGCTTCCTTCTAACCAAAAAAAAAAAAAAAAAAAAACTGTCCATGACGCACATTGCCGTGCGGAACCCGATCAAACCATGATTGTGTATAGAAGCCACCTGCAGAACCCATATGTGGTAATAGTGTCCTGATGTCTGCATCACCATGCAGGAACAAAGGATTTGCCAGACGCCCCCGTCCAGCCCCGCTCGTTAAATCCTCTTGGAGCCAAGCCATTCAATCTCTTCCTTTTGATTTCCTTCATCTTGCGGACCGACGGGAAGAAGAGAAGGAAAAAAGAAGGAAAGAAGGAATTGGCATTCGTTAGTGTGAAAAAAATAAATGGAGGAACTCCACTTGGGGTGTTTCGGGGGGGTTTTTTTTTTTCTGGTTCTTTTTTTCTGTGCTGCTTCCCCTTAATTCACTGTTTTCTAGAATGTCCAACGTGATCCTTTCGGCCTGACGTCTTGTTGCCTTGTTCAACTGGTCTTTTGCCACCCCTTGCCAGCCTGATTGTACCCCCCCCTTTCCCCCCCGGTCGCTGCTGCAGCTCTCGGCCGGCAGGATTTCCAAATGCAAAGGTGCGGTGGCGCAGCAAATGCCGAGGAGGCCAAATAGGCGTTTGGCAATGCATCGTGTTGGGGATGTGTGTGTGGGGTTGTTTATTCGTATCATTGATCATTGCCAAACAAGGCAAATTCGTGGGCTTGTATCTAGGTTCTAGGTTGCAGGTTGTAGTTTCTAGGTTGTAGGTTCTAGGTTCTAGTTTCTAGGTTCTAGTTTCTAGGTTCCAGGTTCTAGTTTTTATTCCCGTCCGTCTTCCCGCGTGGCAAACCCGCGCGGGAGAGCGATTACTCGGACGGAGAGGAAAGAAGGGGACTCTACAGATTTTGGTAATTTTTTTTTTTGAATATTAGAGAACTTAAATAATGAAAAAAAAAAGAAAAAGAAAAAGAAAGAAAGAAAGAAAGAAAGAAAGAAAGAAAAGACAAAAGGGAAGGAAGGATGCTCAACATCCCCCCTCTTTAGCCCTCCAAACCACCAAACTTCCAAACTTGCAATACCCGATACCGTCAATCCCCTTGTTCTCTCAAAAACCGAAATCCCGAACCATGCCCAACACCAACCCACTCCTCACTTCCCACTCCCCTCATCCCTGTCTCCCATGCTTTCCAGCCCAGCCGCCATTGATTTACTTCGAGGAGTGTGGTGCGAATGCCATGCGATTTCGCAAGTTGCCAAGTCAAAACTGCCTCATCCCTACACACAACGCACAGCCCACCCACCACCCTCCCCACATCACGCCACGCTACGCATTTTCCAGAACGACATATCGAAGAAGGGTATCTTTTATTTCCCTAGTTGGTGTGGCCCTTTTTTTTTATTGATTTTTTTTTTGGCCCCTCATTTCGTCTTCGGTGCTGGGCTTCATGGCAGCTGATTGATAAGTCTGGTCTCTGGACATCTTTGCGGAGACATGGACGACCTGAGCTGGTTTGTCTGGGTGGGGAGGGAAAAAGGGAGAAAGAAAGGGAAAGGGGGGGGGGGTGACTGCGGGCGTGCATGTGGGATGCCAAGAGTTTTTGCGTGAGCAGTAATGCCGTTTTATGAGACTAAAAGGCAGTGGGAGAGAAGAGAATTGAAGGGTGTACGAAAAGGGAAATACAAAAGAGCATAAGTGATTTAAAAAAAAGAATAAAAAAGAATAGAAGAATAAGAAAAGAAAAAAGAATAAGAAAAAATAAGAAAAAATAAGAAAGAATAAGAAAGAATAAGAAAGAATAAGAAAGAAAAAAGAATAAAAAAAGAATAAAAAAAAATAAAAAAAATAAGAAAGAATAAAAAAAGAAAAAAAAAAGAAATTAAAGAAAAAGAAAAGAATAAAAAAGAAAGAGAAGAAAGGAAGAGAAAGAGAAAGAAACAGACATCTTTATTAGTGTAGATACGAGCGAAATACAAGAGAGAAAAACAAGCAAAAAGAAAAGAGAAAAAAAGGGAACAAAAAACACACAAGATTACGAGCAATGGACTTGTGTCTGAGGAGGGCAAACCAGGCAGATGCCCCTCGTGTGAGAATGCTTCGCCCTCACACACATTCACGACGGCGACGGCGGACCAGATTCGGACAGTATAGCCCGTTTTGCTGGCTCTATGGCGTAGAGTCTGGTGTGGATGAAGGGGAATGTTGGGGCTGTGAATGCAGCTTTGCCATGGGCAAGGTGCAATGCGTGCGTGGGTTGCATACAGACCAGGTACATCTACATCATAACCTCGGTACGTACATACACCACGCTGCTTGTCCATACGTCAACATGTATGTGTATGTACGTGCTCCATCTGTGAGTACATCAAGTCACGAGGTTCGGGGAAGCCAGGACATGCATACTTTACATGTGGGAAGGAGATGGGGATGGGACACGTGGGACGGCGGTGAGACGCCCCGTCCATGCATGAATGAAGAGAAGGCGATGCCATTGATGGAGATGCTCCATGCTACATGCCACCACGATGGACAAGCACGCAGAATCCAGGGCATTGATTCCACCTTGAAGGAAAGGCCGCGTGGTGTTTGCTCCCACGATTATGGCGTCTTGCTTTGTGCACTGAAATACATCTGTAATGAGAACATAAGAGATATGGAAACATGCAAATTCCTAAACGCCGACGCTTCTTCGTCTTCTTTTTTTTGGGGGGGATCTTGCCTCTGGCTCGTCGAGAATATAAATACACCCGTCCATAGTCTCCCTGAGTAGGCCTTTTCAGCCTCGCCTTGTGCAGGAACGGCGCGATACTCTGCTCTGACTGTCGAGTGATGCGACAGAGTGGAAAGTCTTTGGTGGCAAAAAAGAAAAAAGAAAAAAAATCCAAAGGAAGAAAAAAAACCACATCACCGAAATCGCATATATTGAGTCTTCATATTGACGTCGGCGCCGCGTCGATTCGCCAGCCCCTGTTCCGCATATTCATCTCAATCGTCTTCCAAATTTGTTCCACAACCTCCTTGTCCCTGAAGCGAGAGGCATCCGCACCGTCGGTGCCGCCGCCGCCGCCGCCGCCGCCGCCGCCGCCGCGCCATCGATCTACGCCCGTGGAAAGCACTCTGTGTCCCCAGCTGCGAATGCTCTCAGGGACCTGGTCGCCTCGCCACCCGACATACACCCCGATTGTATGCTTGAACAGCTCATTGGGGCTGCTCCATTTGTAATTCTTAAACTGCCATGTCTGCCCAGTCGTGAAGACCGCTACCACGCGGTTCCAGTACTCGGGCTTGAACTGCTCGGAGCCCTCGACGAGGATGAATCGCATCGGACGGTTCGGGTCAATGGTTCGCATGACACGCTGCACGTGGAGCATACTGGCCGTGGAGCCGCTCGCGTCGGCAGGCACGAATTTGCCATCTTCGAGAAACGATCGCGCATTCGTCATCCGCAGAAGGGACGAGGCCGATGGCGACAGAAGAATGATGGGGTCGGGTCTCCTGGTCGGACCCTTTTGGTTGAGTGATAAGGATGATGCTGGGCCAGGCGCCGAGAGTGCTTGCGACTTTTTCTTGATGAACGGAGCGGCAAGCTTGCGCACGTGCGAAAAGTCCTATATTGTTTTTTGATGATGAGAACTCAAGTTTGGCAAGGAATAAAGGCGACGTTTGGATTAGGAACGTTCGTCTCCTCTCTGCTCCTCTCTGCTCCTTCTCTTCTTTTCATAAAAAACATACCGTAGGTTTCACGCCTCGGAGAACCGTGTTTCTATCCCCCATCTTTCGCTCCCCATCGTACACACTGGCTAACCTTGGATCCAAAAGGCCCTTGCCAGATCTCGACTGTGCGGCTGTCGACGCAGCTCCAGGCTTGGACGCCGGGGCCGCACCCGCGCCAGCACCATCGGCATCCCCCACCAAGGGCTTGATGTATTCACTCTCCTCACTGGCTCCCTCCAGCCAGGTGATCAGGTCAAGACGCTCGATGAAGCCCAAGTTCTGCACCTTGCCCGAAGACCCAGCCGCCGCGAGCTGGTCGTTGAGTGTCGTGGCTGAGGCATTGTACTCGGGGATGGCGAGTTCGCGATTCAGCCAGGCAAAGTAAATACTTCGTAGATCGACAGGCCTGTCGTTTGATATGAAGCGCGTCGGGGTGTCGATGGCGAGACCGATGCCTTGACTCGAGAACTGGAGGTGTGTTGCTTGGGCGAGGGGAGAGTCGTGTACGGCGCTGGGATCGGCCGACGAGCTGGGGACGAAGAGCTGGCTGCTGGAGATGGCTTTGCGGAGAAGGAGGAGAGGATCATGGTCGGAGCTAGCCATGACGGACAGGGAATCGACGTTGCGGTGTGACGGAGCGTTTTCGAGACACGAGGGAGCTGGCAGCTGCTCTGCCAGGAGCAAATCCAATGATGACAAGGGCACGATGCTTTTGGGACAGTTGTTGAGAAGATCAATTGAAAATAGCAGTGCCAAAAGAAAATTGATGGTCCGTGTTGAGTAGAGAACGAATGCGATGTAATAAGATGCGTGGTCGTGGTCGTGGTCGCGGTTGAGGTTGCGGAATGGAAACGAAGTTCTCGTCGTGCTTGTGCCTGTGCTTGTGCTTGTGTTTGCTTGGACCGGGAATCAGAGCTATTCAGCAGCTCGGCCAATCAGACCGCAGCACAGTCAGATTCCGTCACGACTCACGACTCACGGCTCACGACGGCCAAACGGAATATTTGGCCCATTTTGCGACACCTATTGTGCCTCTCCAGTCTGAGTTTATTCTTTTGTCTTCGCCTATATGGATCTCTCTTTTTTGAAAGGAAAAAGAAAAGAGAGGGTCGATTCGCAGCGCCGAATCTTTGCTCACCTATGATGCAAGGATGCGAGCCGTCACAATGTGCGAATGTGGTCTGCGTCTGCATCGGCGTCTGCGTTCGAACTTCTGAAGCAAATATTTTCTGCTGTTATTACAGTTTGAACACCGTGATTCTCTGCATGACTCGGCGAATGGGTTCGGAAGAACGGTGACGAAAATTTGGTAATTCTGTCCGTCATTACTCATCATTCTATTCTGGTCTAAAATGCATCTCCTTTAGATAAAGAATAAAAGGCCACGACAAAGCAAATGTCATGCACAGCTTGCGTCTGCTGTTTACAAAAGGACATAGTTGAGAGCCACGAGGACGTTTTATTGTGGAAGCACATACGACACAATCCACATCATCTGATCTACAAAAGATTCGCGGATTACAGGCCTTGCGGCAGGACAGCAAGTAACGTACGGGTGAGGTGATTTTCTCGAGGACTGCGATACCACATGGCCGTACACGTGCAAACTTGGCTGAGAGAAGGACGTGTGCCGCACAGATGAGCAAGATGATGCGTCAAGGGGTATGGCGCCAATCCGCGCGGATGGATCGTCCATGTCTCACTTGCCGAGAATTGCGTATCATAAGCAGATATCGGCGTACGTAAATCATCGTTTCTTCCCTCCTTCAATCCTTACTCCTACCACCGCTCCAAAACGAAGCACGTCCCGGCATAGTTATACAAGATCCTTCTGCAAACTCCTGCAAACCACTTTACCGTCCCATACACCCGCCTCCTCAGCTGGCAGTTATCGTATCTTTCTTCCCCGTGGTTCTTTTTCAATCTAGCTCTTCGAAACTAAAAATCCCACTTTCGCTCTACGAGGAGGCCTTTTCCCCCATCTTGGCATTCTCCATGGGCGACGATTCTGCCTCCAGTGTCCGCCACAGCCCTGGGAATGCGCACCTTTTCCCGCCGGGGGCCTCTGCGGGCACACTTTTAATGTTGCCCAATATACAGCCTCGTCCAGTCGTCACTCTCCACGTCCTTTGAAGATGTAAGAGACCAAGGTCGATGCCAGCAGCGTGACGTGCCTTTTCGAGCGAACGTAAGCGGTTTGGACAGAACCTAGTCATCATCCATGTCATGTCTGGGTTGTTTTATTTCGTTTTTATTCAAGGACAGGAGCACAGCAGTGTCTTTGTTGCTATGAACTTGATTCCCAGGCTTTGTCTTCTTTCCTTCTTCTTTTTAGTTGTGCGTGCCTGACTCATGAAGTCTTCTGGCCGAGGTCTCGCCTCAAGCGTTCCACAGGTCTGTGTGTGCAATTTGTCTTGCCTAGTGAGTTAGAAAGTGCTAAATGCGTTGGAGTACCAGAGGTATATCCTCCTCCTTTTCCCCTCATTTCTTTTACAGTCTGTTATTCTAGGCGTTAACTTTCGAAATCATTTTTCATATTTTTCTGTTTTTCATCTATATGCTATTCGTTTTCGCTCTCCTCGTTGGTGAGCACTCATCGGTCCTTGCGGCAGGCGAGCAACTTGGTTTGAGCCGCAAGACAAAAAAAAATAAGAAAATAATCGACACAAAAATAAAAGGGAAATGATCTATTGAAGAAACCCCTTCGAATTAGGCCCGCGGCGCCTCGACGTGGTTGGAACCAGTGCTTGACAAGGTCCCGGGTAGCAAGGTATGTTGGGTCAGCTTTTTAGTCTCGCTTTAACATTTGCAACAAGTGTCACGTTGTGCGCTTTCTATTTATTATATATATTTTATGTATTTGTCCTCTTTTCTCCCCTAATATTGTTTATCCTTGAGAGAACCACTATTGGGTCGTGGCTAGCCTCTCAAATGGGGTTCGCTACATCGGCCTACTTTGAGTTGCGTGAAAAGATGTAGTGTCCATGCGCGACTAGACCACAAAGGGGAATCTTGATCTGACCTACGGACTCACAAGGATGACAAGACAGTCAGTCCATGTTTGAGAGAGTTGAGGCCGCGCAAAAAAGAGGATCGGCCATGATGCCGCTGGTGCAAGTTCGATTCGGAAGGTTGGCGGGCCCAAGCCGCCGCCCGGTGGAACGGGATGCACGGGAGCCACCGGCGCGGGACGGCGTGGATTTGGACTTTCTTTCTTTCTTTCTTTCTTTTTTTTTTTCTATCTTGACTTTCTTTTTCTTTTTCTGTTTCTCTTAGCATTTCATTTTCTTTTTATCCTCTGCTTTTCACCGTTCAATAGTGCCTGCTACTCCTCGACGAGAGAGAAAACAAAAGGGGGGGGGAGCTCTCACCCCATCACAAGTCCGGCCTTCCTCTAGCTTCTAGATGTCGCGCCTCGGAAACGTACGATGCGCACGTCTGTGAGACATCTTTACTCATCGATGCTTGAATTTTGACGTGCTATAACCACAGGTCATGTAGTCACCGGTGGATTTATTTAATTATTTCCTTCTTCCTATCCTTCTTTCCTTGTATGCTTTTTCTGAATTTTGGTCGTGCGAGGCGGAGGTGGACTCACCCCGAACTCTGCTTGGGTCATCAATTTCTTGGCCCTTACGTGTGTGTTATATCATGACTCTTGCAACGTTTGCTGTCTCCTCAGAGAAGTTTTGTGCCCCGACGTAGCCACCGATATGGACAAGAAATTGGGAGAGACCTGGCGGGAAATCGATTTGGCCTCGTCAGAACCTTTGGGAAAGTTCCATGTGCCTGGTCTACGTGGAACGAGTACTCATGCGGGTGTCACTGTTCATCTACCGTCTGGTCCATCTGACCCAACACGGGGGGATCAACGGCCCGGGACCAACAGGGAAGAGTTGAGAAGCAACGCCACGAAGCACATGAGCTGTGTCATGTAGCGCATGCAGGAGATACATGGTCTAGCCGGAAGAGGGGAAATCTTTGCCAAGATCAACTCTCGCGATTCACTTCACCTGTCAGATATGTTTGACGTGATTTGGAACTTGAGACATTTGTCGTAAACGTAATGTGTGCGTCTTCCAGTCCGCCGGATCGGGGACGGGCATTTTTATATCCTATGTTTTATGTTTTATTTTTTATTTTTTGACATGTGAGGAAAGTGATGTCCTCATGTTGGCTCGGTTCGACCCAGTCCGCTCTTGCCTCTTTTCTTTACCCATCCAGAACAAGAATAGCCGTCATGGTGCACACTGCAGTGACTGCACACGAACTCAAGCAAGGAAGGAGCAAGCGACCACCTGCTACGACTGCTTCGTAACCAAAAAAAAAAAAAGAAAAAGAAAAAGAAAAGAAAGTGAAACGCCCCGTTCTCTCAAGTGGCGCTTTTCTTTTCCGCCTTCATTCAAGCTCCTGGCCACCATCGATGCCCAATTGCCAAAGAACCAACTTCACGCAGAAAGACCCAGTTGCGTGCTCGTTCCTCATGCTCATGCTCGCGCTCGTGCTAGCTGCGGACTGCTCTGCTGCCTTCTCCCGCGACTGGCTGGGACAGACTAAATGTGGTGCCACGACCGAGATGCTGGTGCCGCTGATTCACCGATTTTAACATGATGCGGTGCTCCGTGGCCTTTGGAGTCTGCGCCCCCATTCCCAAGCAGTCGAGCCAGATCCGTCATCTTCGAGCAGCCAACTAGTCAGCTGACGAGCGTCCGAACAGATACACCAAGCCTGAGCGACATCATGATTGGCGATTCCAACGGAAAGGTGAACGGGTGATGCCAGGAAGAAGAGAAGAAAAAGAAAATGGACAGCAGCAATTGATGCGAGTACCCCTCCGGATCATTACTCTCCACTCTGCCCACGGGCTGCTGCTGCTGTGTCACCTCGGACGGAGTTTTTTTTTTTTAAACTCTTGTCGTCTTTTTTCCCTCTGCAGCTCGAACCGAACATGTCCTTCCAACTCCCAGAGGGCGACTCATGCCTTCGCCTTCATCACTTTTCAACTTCCAGCTGGTGGAAATACATTGTACATGCACGCAGACGACAGTGCCAAGCTCCCCCTTGCCGAGCATAAAATGCGCCCGCGTTTGTTGATGCAAACTTGTTTCCGCGACCCAACCGAAGCGCCGCATATAGCCTGCTGTCACCGAAAAATAACATCATCTACTATCATCTCATCTCCATGGCTCCTTCAGCTACCCACGCCACAAAACTTGGTTTCGTGCCAGAAATATGCAGTACATGGCCGCAGTCTGTCTGTCTCGCGCGAGTCGGCAATCGCCTGTCAATCGACTGATAATCTTGGTGCCCAACAGGATTTCATGCATATTCATCTCGTACCGATGGCTTCGACTAATCAACGAGTAGAGCCTGCTATTACTCTTAGAGGGATGCTCGCTTGCATTAGAGCAATAATCAGACCCGTTTCCTGCAAGCCTGCGTGCTATCTGGGCATAAGGTCGAATGAAGCGAATCCTTGGCCTTGTCTAGTACCCACGGTCATGGTTTGGCGGGCCATCCCGCTCTTCGAGATGAGTTTGCCACTAACTACTTCCAACTTGCTTGTACCATCGCACGCATGCCAGTCTGCTCTCCAATGCCAGCATTAGATCGACCAGTCGGGCGCCACAAAAAGCCAATAGAAGACTGGCAAGTAGACTGGATGGGGCAAGTGATGCAGTCTTTGCGTTTTTGCTTCTGTCAAGCACGCACAATGTTCTCGTGCTGTCAATGCTAGTGCCATACGTTGGGACAAGTAAGGGGGAGGAAACTATTGGGCTTGGTCTTGGAGGATTTGATGTGCGAGATCGCATGGCCCATAAAAGTGACGTGCGGCTATCAAGTACGGCAGCTCGACGCAAGGGTAAGATGGAAAGGTAAGATGGAAATATTGCTCAATACTGCCCCGGCTTTACGTTTTAAGCTCTCCGACATGCCCTCCTCAATGCTGATTATCTGTTTTGTTCCTTCCCATCCCTAGGCGTCACACTCATCGGGCAGTTGCGTTGACCGAGTCATAAAGGCAAACAGAGTTGCCCGTTGATTTTGAGTATTCTCTTGTTCATCGTCTCATCTTTACGCAGCCAAGTGAATGGTTTCAAAAACATCATGTGACGAGCTCAGTTGCTTGTAAACTACAAAAAAAAGAAAGAAAAAGTTAAAAGTCAGAAGTGAAAAGTTGGAAGTCAAAAGACCAAACACCAAACACCAGAGACAACAAAATAACACGAGTTTGCCAGCCACTGTCTTCCAGGCCACCGAGATAACATCATACGATCTCAAAATGGCGGTTCACAATCTGCTATCTAGCCTGTCATGGGAGCAGATGACAGCCCTAGCAGGTCTCGTTTGGCTCTTGTATGCCATCACGATTGCAGTGCAGAGACTCTATCTCAGTCCCATCGCTCATATCCCAGGACCAAGGCTCGCAGCCTTGACCCAATACTATGAATTCTTCTACGACATCATTCTTGGTGGTCAGTATACCTTCAAAATTCTGGAAATGCACAAGAAGTACGGCTCCGTAGTTCGAATCAGCCCCTGGGAGATTCACGTGGGAGAACACGACTTTCATGAAGACTTGTATGGAGGCCCCACGAGACCAAGGGATAAGTGGCATTTCTGGACGAAGCAAGTGAGTCACTCGTTACCCGTCGCGGCTCAAGTAGTTGCGGAATACTGACGCACTTGTATCAAGTTTGGAGCTCCGAGTAAGCCGTCGAATTATATGAATGAACATCTTAATCGCCGAAACGTCTTTTCTAACAAATTTGTTTTTTCAACAACAAAGATAGCGCGCTGGCAACAATTGACCACGACCATCATAAACTTCGAAGATCAGCTCTCAACCCATTTTTTTCCACACAAAGTGTCCGCAATTTGCAGTCAGTGGTCGAAGAAAGAGTTGACAGTCTTCTGGAAGCCTTGTACAAATTTGCAGCCACGCAGGAAAGGCGACCTATTGACATCTTGTATCCGTTCTCGGCTTTTACAAATGGTAAGTCTTCTGCGATTTTGAAAGGTTTTGCAAAGACCAGACATGGTACTGAACTTGGCTTGCCAGATGTCATCAACGAATACGCCTTTGCACGAAGCGACCATCTCCGTATGTTATACCTATTTCCGCCGTAACAGTCAGGCTTGAGGTTTCTAAACAAGAACAATGCAGTCGAACAGCCAGACTTTGGCGCTGGAGCCACCAATAACTTGTTGATGGGAACCCATTTGGGACCTCTAATTAAGCACGCAAATTGGGCCCTAACTTTGGTCAATTCGTTGCCAGAGTCCTTTTCTGGTCGCTGGATTCCAGGTACGTCAATCCGTTTGAACCTTCGACTTGTCGTTTGAATATTCTCTTTGTTGATAATTTTCTCTTCTCTAGGTTGGTCAGGGTTTCTGAAGTTGAAGAACGACATCGTTGATCAGATCGCCATGATCAAAGCGACTGAGAACACTGGAAAATGGCAACTTGACGTGAATCATCCTACCATCTTCCACGAGTTGCTTTCTTCCAAAGCATTGCCGGACGACGAGAAGACGCCAGCACGACTGGCACAGGAGGGGCAGATCCTGGTACAAGGCGGCACTCTCACTACATCGTGGACCCTTTCAATAGCCACCTTTCATCTTCTACACCGTCCTTGTGCTCTGAAAAGACTGCGAGACGAGCTCTTCGAAGCCATTACTGACCCCAATGAGGTCGTGCCACTTGCCAAGCTGGAATCGTTACCTTTTCTTCGGGCCGTGGTCAAAGAAGCTTTGCGACATGGAATTGGCACCAGCGGTAGATTGCCCCGAATTGCGCGCGACGAATCTCATGTTGTACACGATCGCGAGAACATGAGGGATTGGCATATACCGCCGAATGCCGTCGTCAGCATGAGCCCGTACAAGACAATCATGGATGAAACAATTTTCCCAGACCCATTGGGCTTTCACCCTGAGCGCTGGTTGAACGGCGGAGAGCATCTAGAGAAGTACTTGACAGTCTTTGGAGGCGGCACGCGCAGCTGTTTGGGCATGGCCCTGGCCAACGCCGAGCTGCATCTCGCTCTCGCCAAGCTGTTCCGCAGATGGGGAAGCGGAGGAGCCTTTGAAGGTGATCTTGACAGCGATTGTCGACCGGGAGACGTTGGTGTTTTGAGAATATTCAACACGACGCCGCGAGATTGTCAGATGGCTTCTGACTACTTTATTCCCATTCCTTTCAAGGTGAGAATTTTCTTTCTTTTTCTTTTTCTTTCTGCTCAAAATTTGAGGAACATTCTTCGGCTTGCCATGTTCCATCCAACATCTCTAACTTGAGGGTAGGGCTCAAAGGGTGTTCGCCTCGTGCTAGATCTTGTCTGAGCTTTGGTATATGTCAGGCAAGGGGGGCAGATTGGCGTTTACAGGCAAAAAGCAAAAAATGAAAAAGGGAGAAGAAGAGGGAAGAGGGAAGAGGGAAGAGACAATTTTCAACCACGCTTTGTTGTTCAGTAGGTTGTGCTGCGTAGAATGATATCAGATTGTCACAAACGGTTAATTGAGGGCACATCGAGTTATCTGTGCTCCTTTTAGTTCTTCCCATGGAACTTAAATGCTGTGATAGAAAGATGCGATCATGATTCAAGGTAGAGCGGATAAAAAAGGGAGAGAGAATGCGTGCCATCTCGCGAATGGGACCATTTGCCGCACTGCCACTTTTCCCGGCAGCTAAGCCAGGCTGGGGCGGAGGCTGGGCTGGGGGGCTTTGTGGAGAGGAGCAGGCTTGTTGTCTGGGGCGCATGGA
>AFRA01000922.1:0-15795 GCA_000223055.1 Claviceps fusiformis PRL 1980
TTAATTTTTCTATTTATACTTTTATTAATTGATTTAGCTAATAAAAAGGATTTTTTTTAAAAAAAACCTTAAATTCTTTTATAGAAACCTACTTAATTAAGCCTTTTAAAACTTATTATATAATAATAATTTAAATAGGATTTTAAATAAATAAATATAATAAATTTTAAGTAAGCTTATAAAGGTATATATAAAGAAAAATAAATATATTAAGAAAATATTTACCTTTTTTACTATAAAGGTAAAAATTTTTAAAAATAAGTATATTTATTATAATATTTCTTTAAAAATATAGTATTATACTTTTTTAATTATATTAATAAAGAATACCTTTATATATTATTTAAATAAGTTAGCTTATAAAAAGCTTCTTTTTAATAAGCTTATTATTTATATAAAAAGTAATTTTAAAACTAAAAGTAATTAATATTTTTATAGAATTAAATAAAATATTATAATATTATAAAAGATTATTAATAATAACCCTAATAAAATTAAGCTATAATATTTAAATCTTTTTATTAAAAACCTTAAAAGAATTTATTATAATTTCTTTAACTCTTTTATAGTTAATATAAAGCTTTATTAATAACTCCTTACTTTTATTAGTAATTATTAAAAAAAGAGAGGTAGGATCTGGATCCCTAGAACTAGAATTATAAAGGCTTATATACTTTTAATACTCCCCCTAGACTTATAATACACTAGGGCCACTATAGAGTAAGTAAGCTTATACTAATATTTTAATACTCTTAAAAAAATTATTTTTTTTCTAATTATAGCTAGGAATTAAACCTATAGCCTTATAAAGCAGTGCTCTACTATAGTAGCTTTTATATAAGATGCGTGCAGTGTAGCTAAACTACTGCGCTACTAGGCTTATAACCTTTTAGAAATAATAGAGGTAGGTGCTATAGAGCATAGCTTATTAAGGTAGTGGGCTTAGTAAGCGTGCACGTATAGATCCACTGCTCTATAGAGTAGAGCACTGTAGCAAGCTATAGTCCACTATATCTTATATAAAATAGAAGCTTTTGCATTGCTTTTAGCACTATTTAATTCGCTAAAGAATTTGCAATAATAATATCTAATAAAAATTATATCTAATCTCTAACTTTACAGGTATGCGTAGCTAGCAAGAGTGATTCTAATAGTCTGTATAGTTAGTGGCTATAAGGGGGTTTTTCACTTCCTTCCCTTACATACCCACTAACCTTATTAGTAGATCCTAGTCGCTAGCTAGGCTTTATAGGCTACTTTCTATTTTCTATAAAATTTATTTGTATAGGAAAATAAAAAAATAGACTCACAGCTATATAAATTAGCTGCTAACGTGCTTGCAATCGGTTGACTTAGTGAAAATCAACGCGCAACACTAAAAAACCGATTTTTAGATATTTATATAGAAAGAAAGCCTAGAATTTAGCGATAAAGAATCTAGTCCTAAGACTTTTTATAAATTCCTCCTTATTAAGAAAAACAGTAAAAAACACACATTATAGGGTAGCTACCTTCCCTAACTAAGCAGCCGTTAGCTGGCTTAGTTACAATTAAGCTATAATTCTTATGCTTTTAAGAGATAGCTGCACTAAAGGCCCCTAAAATGCTATAATTTAGCAAAAAGACCCCTTAGAGGTATATAGTGTTTTAATCCGCCAGTATTCTCAGAGTGCTGAAATACAACGGGGTACCCTATACTATTAATTTTATAGCCTAAATTTTTAAGGCTTTAAGGGTTCCTTAGAGTCCTTTAATGCTTTATTTAATAACCTACTAGCTAGGCTAAATTTAGCAAGTGTTTTTATAGAGCCTATAGATTAAGTAAATCAGTATCTATAGGCACTAAAATCCACCTTTCCCTACTAGGCAGAAAGGCAAAGATTTTCTATAAGAACTTCTAGGGCTTTAGGGAACCCTATAGAGGCACTAAATTTGCAATTTCTAATGGCAGACTTGCTTAAAAAGCAAAGGGATAAAAGCTCTTTAGTGGCTAAAGCTCTAAATTATAGAGCTATAGCCTAAAAATCCACACATAGAGGCACTAAAGAAAATAAGTCCTCTAAAAACCCTTCTAATAAAGAAGAAGAGAATTCCTCTAAAGAAAATAAGAAGAATTCTAAGCCTAATTCTTATAAGAAAAAGGGTAAAAAAGGGCAAAAATCCTCTAAAAAGGCTAAGGATAATGAAGATAAAGGTTAGGAAGGAACCTTTATGCTAGGAAATTTTAACCTTTTATTAGGAGCCTTAGAGCCCTATGAAAGACTTAGTAGCCCTAGTGCTAGCAGTAATTTTAGTGAAAATTCTAGTTCTTCTTTTTTTAATAATTCTAGTACTAAAGAAAAAAAGGCTTCTTTTAATGCCTTTAACTTTAACTGTAAAGAAGATATGAAAAACTCCCTTCTTTATAATATAGGCTTAATAGTACACTTAGTTAATTCTAAAGAGCACTTTATAAGCTATACTGCTTATAAAAAGGGCGAGGCAAGCTCTATAACCACTGGTGGGGGTCCTATCTACCCTAAGGGATATAGCAAGGCTAAACTTTTAGTGTTGTGCTAGCAAAACACTGATAAATACAGGCCTTTAATCCTATAAAATGCACTATATTTACTAAAATTAGATATAAATATAGTAAGCGGATTAAAGCATTATTTAGTAGGGGGCTGTATGTCTAAAAATTCTTTATTTTTAGCTAATAGGTCTTATATTAGTCTCTTAAATGTTAAAAAGCACGGATTTTTTTTCTAGCTTAAAGATTCCAATCCACCCCTTCTAAAATCACCTTCTAATTGCTTTAAGGGGCACTATGTAGGCCACTTTAGTTACTAGGCTTGCCCCTCTATAGAGGTTAATAAAAAACCCTCTATAAAGTCTGTTTTAGCCCCTAAAAAGGCTAAAAAGGTTAAAGAATTAGGGAATTTACACCCCCCTAATCCTATAGCCCCTTCTTCGCAAAATTAGAAAGCAAGCTAAAGCTGGGCACCTTTTATAGAGGGGGTCCCCTTGATTCCTAAGGAAAAACCCCCTAATTCTATGCTGTTAGAGGCACCAAAATCTAAATTTATAGAGGATTTACAAGGCTTAGTAGATAAAAAACCTTCTATTAATCCCCCTAGACCCTCTATAACCCTGCCTCTAATAGCCAGCTAAGAGGCCTGTGGTTCTTAAGGAGCCCAGCATAAGGAAGCTAAGGAAGAAGGCCCTATAGTGGCAGATAAGTCTTAGGGAAATTCTATAATTATAGATTACCCTATGCCTAAAGACCCCTATAACCTAGATTTTCTAGACTATAGTAGCTACCCTAAATATTTTTTAGAGGGCAAAAAGGTTATTATTATCCACTAAAACTAGGCTAAAAGCTTTTATAATATTCCTTAGAATATTATAGGGAATAACTCTTTAGAGGGGGATTTAAGTGCCCCTTAGACCCTTATAGGGAATAATTCCTTAGAGGGGGAAAATAACCAGAAAGGGGACTTTCTTAATATCTTTTTTAAGGATTACCCTAAAGGTCCTATTTTAGACCTAATGGTTAAAAGAGTCCCTAAGCTTTCACTTAGCCCTAGGAATACTTTATTCCTAATTTTGGATAATTTTTAACTAGAGGATAAAAATCTAAGAAAAATAGATTTTTATATAGTAAGCTTCTATAAAGAATTTTACTATAAAGCTCTTATTTCTAAAGAAAATAAGATTTTAGAGCTTAAGTCCTAAAGGAATTCCTAAAGGTAAATATCTTTAAAAATAAATAATAAGAAAAATATTTCTTAAGAGCCCTAAGATATTTATAAATTCACTTTTCCTTTAAGTAAAGGCTTTTACTGTTTTCTTATCTTATTATTCTAAGACTTCCTAGAAGCTTTTAGTAGCTTATAGAAATCTTTTAAAATAAAGAGATTTTTTCTTTATAATAATTATAACTATCGCTAAAGCCACTAAAATAACGCCTAGCTAAAGGCATAAAATAACCACAAAAACACCTAGAAAATCGAAAATAATTACAAAAACAAAGAAAGAATAAGGTCCTTGCTTTTAATAGCATTACCTTTACAAAATGCTATGCTTTACTATAGTAAAAAAGTTATCTACCCTAGAGCCCTGATTTTAGGCTCTATAATTCTATAATTCTTTTTTATTTTAGAATTTTCCTAGATTTTATATAACTTTTTCTTTTGCTTTTACCCTTAGTGCCTTTATAATAACTATTCCTAATACTTCTTTAAAGGGGGTATTAAAAATAATAGGGTTATTTATAGGGGATTCCTTACTATTAGTACTATAATTATAGCGCTAATAGAAGCACTTTATAGGGGGCTTTATAAGCTAATGCAAGCCGGCAAGCGTGCGCGCGCGTAGGCGGCATAACTATAGAATTCCGACTAAAGGTTACGTGTGTAGGCTCGCAGCTATAGGGTCCCTATAAATCCTTACTTTTTAACCTTTTTTGCTTATTCTAACAGCTATATAGTTAGACTGATAGCTATAAGGTAGGCCTAGTCTTTAGGTTAGATTTATAAGGCAACTAGTAAAGATACAGAGGAACGGATTAAAGAATGTAACTAAGCTAGCTAATAGCTGCTTAGTTAGGGAAGGTAGCTACCCTATAATGTGTGTTTTTTACTGTTTTTCTTAATAAAGAGGAATTTATAAAAAGTCTTAGGACTAGATTCTTTATTGCTAAATTCTAGGCTTTCTTTTTATATATATATCTAAAAATTAGTTTTTTGGTATTATGTATTAATTTTTACTAAGTTAACCAATTGTAAGCACATTAGTAGCTAATTTATATAGCTGTAAGTCTATTTTTTTATTTTCCTATATAAATAAATTTTATAGAAAATAGAAAGTAACTTACGAAGCCTAGCTAGTGACTAGGATCTACTAATAAGGTTAGTAGGTATGTGAGGGAAGGAAGTGAAAAACCCCCTTATAGCCGCTAACTGTATAGACCGTTAGAATCACTCTTGCTAGCTGCGCACACCTGCAAAGTTAGATATTAGATATAATTTATTAGATATTATTATTGCAAATTCTTTAGCGAATTAAATAGTGCTAAAAGCAATGCAAAAGCTTCCATTTTACGTGAGATATAGTGGACTGCAGCTTGCTGCAGTGCTCTGCTCTGCAGAGCAGTGGATCTGTACGTGCACGCTCACTAAGCCCACTACCTTAGTAAGCTGTGCTCTATAGCACCCACCTCCATTATTTCTAATATCTCTATAAGCTTTTAAATATTAATAGTAAAATATATATAATAGAAATACTAAATAATATAGTAAGATTTTATAGTATTATTATAAAACCCTATATATATACTAAGGTACCTAACTATACCTTAGGTATTATAAAAGAAAAAGAAAAGCTTTTTAATAATTATAAGCTAATTATAAAGAATAGAGAGACTTTTTAACCCTATTATAAAGGCTTAAAATACTTAAAAAAGTATTTTTTTTAAATTAAAGATTATAAAAAGGTAGTATTATATTTATAAGCTAAAAAGCTAGGGAAAACTAGCTAAAGGCTATAAAGCTAACTAAAAAAGTATTTTATTACTTTTTAAGTTAATAGGCTATTAAAGTAATCCTTTACTACCTTTAATAATAATAAATATTTAAAGGGAGATTTTATTAGTTTCTATAAAGGATTTATTAAAAAAACAATATTAAAAAAAAGAAATATAAGAATAATATACTAAAGAACTTAGTAAGGTAAAGAGAGTTTAAAACCCTATTAATTATAAGTAAAATATATAAAGGAAGCTAGTTTAAAGAGAGGGTATACCCTTTAAGGGAATCTTATTATAAAGCTAAAACTATTAGTATTCTTTATAATATACTAAAAGAAGGAAAAGATATTAATATTAAAAGAGAGGTATATAAAAGAGGGATAATAAAGAGAGTATAGTATTAAAGAAATTTAAAGGGAGGGGTAGTGCTAAAGAAATTAATAATATTAAGTAAATTTATTATTATTACTTATAATAGCTTTAGTATATATACTAATAGCTTAAAGTATAATTCCTCTTTTTTTACAAAAAAGAATTTAAAAATAATAAAAAAGGCTATTAAATATAAAAAAAAAGAAAAGGAAATTAGAAATAAAAAGAAGGACTTAATAACTTTAAACTATAAAGCTATTACTATAGTTTATATTATAATAAAGAAAAGAAGTAATACTTAACTTAAAATAAACCTTAAAAAATAAAGTAAAATTACTATAAAAGGTAAATTCTTTAAAAAGTTAAACTAAGCTAAGATTAATATATTATTAGTAAAAGGTATATTTAAATTTATAAGTTTAAACTAAAAAGAGTATAGAAACTAATACTTTATTTATTTATTTATTTAATACACTAGTTGGGCTGTTGGCCCAATTCTAGTACCACTGCTACTGAGACTATATAGGAAAAACCCTAGTATAGGGGGGAAAACCTATATATAGCCTTTATTTAAGTTCTACAGTAGAGCTGTAGTGGCTCTATACTAGTTCTAACTATAGAAAGAGGTGCGCTGCTAGCTAAACTTAACTAGTATTATAGAAGAGTGTATAGTGTAGAATAGGAAGTAAACTAGGTTAGTAGAGGCGCGGTAGTGCTATAGGATACCCTTAGGGGTAGTCTATATATTATAGTAAGTTACCTTAAGCGCTTAGTTTATTTTTTATATTAGTCTCTATTTAATTCCCTTAAGCTACTGCCCTCTTACTTAAAACCTTTCTTTAGCTTCTATATCTTTATAGCATTAGTTACACTAGCTAGCAGCTAGCTATTACTAAACTAGCTATTAGCTAACTATTAGTTATATAATAAAAAGAGAGAGATATATATACCCTCTTTTCCTTATTTCTAATCTCTTTTCTTCTTTCTTCTTTCTTTATTTATTATTTTTATTATAAGTATACCCTTATTTCTATTTTTATAATAGTACTACTCTATTACTGCCCCTAACTAACTATAGCATTATTAAAGATACTACCTACCCTTATAAATAAGTTAATTATTATACTTAAGGTAAGTACTGTTCCCTTCTTAACACACTGCTGCCGCTAACCTACCTATAGCTAGGCTAATTATAGGCCTAGCCCTATAAGGCTTGCCTAATGTAAGCTAAAAATATTAAAAAACAGTGCTATAGCACTAAAGGTTAGTACCCCCTTTTAACCTAAGCTATTACTATTATTAATTTAAATAGATACTAATAGTATATGCTTTAAGTATATAAAAGTAAAAAAGACTTATTTAGGTATAAGTATTATATTCTCTATCTATATTAGTAGCTTAATAGTAGCTAATTAGTTCTATAGCTAAATCTAAATATTATATTATATTAAAAGGCTATTAAGTAAGTAATAAATATATAAGACCTCTATACCTTTAAGGAGCCTATTAATATAAGTATAAGGCAGTATAGCTATAGTTTAGCTATAGTATTAGTATAGTGCTAACTTATAGATAGGCTAAGAAGTATAACACTACTTAGAAAAAGGCAGTATAGTTTATAAAGTAGGTAGGCTTATTTATTAATATAGTAGTATAAGCTATTAGTAGTGTTATAGTAGTCTTAGCTTTAATCTTAGTTAAGGGTAAGATATTACTATAGGCTTACTATATTATTAATACGCTAAAGAAGTAAAATAATATTTTAAAAGAGATTCTATAGAAGGTCTATAGGCTTAGTATAGTAGCTATATAAGGCTATATAGTAGTAAAGGTAAAGAATAACCTAGAGAAGGAGAGGGGGGGGGAGGAGGGGGGGTAATAGGGTGTAGGCTTAGGGCTAGTATAGAAGTATTATATCTATTTTTTATTATCTCTTAGGCTACTGTTTTTTATATATTAGTAAATATAAGTTATATATTATAATAATATATTCTAGCTATAATATCTATATAGTTCCCTAGCGTTTCTATGCCTATACTGCGCTAGGTGCCTTTTTTTATTAGCTTTTTAGTATCTTTAGCTTATTAATTTTAAAGACTTTTAGTAAGTTAGAATTAAGGGATATACTCTATTAATATAAGCTACTTTATAAGTATAGTTACTAGCTTATTATATTTTAATGCCTCCCTAACTTTACATTAGTTATACACTAGGTATATGCTAGTATTAATAGGGTGGAGGTAATTAAAATTCTTATAAAATAGTAAGATATAGTAGTAGTCCTTATTATTAGCCTAATAGTTATATATTAGTAAATCTACTTTAGGAATATATTAGTAAAAAAGGAAGGTATTAAGCTTAATTTATTTTATATATATTTATATAAGCACTATAGATTTATGCTTAGTAAGGCCTAAGTAAAGGTAGATAACTTTAGTAGTAAAGGTAAAGTTAGGGTTAAGCTCTACTGCTATATAATTAATATAAGTTTAGCATGCCTATATAGTAGCCTACTTTTAATACTAGTAATCCTTTTATTTTAAAGTAAGTGCTTTAGTTAAAAAGGGCTTTAGTAAATAGTTATAGGGTTAGTTTAGGAATAGTATATAGTCTAAATAGTTATCTAAGGGTGGTAGGTAGCTACGCCCTTAGCGCATTAGTTTATATCTAAGTTAAGCTGCTATTATAGCGTAGGCACTATAGATATACTTAGCTATTTTATTAGCTTTTATTTATTAGTAAAAGTAAAGTAAATAGTAGTTAAGGTAGAGGTTAATTAAGGCTATAGCTACCTTAGTTTTAATTAAGGTATATAGTATAGCTTTAAATATATTAATTACTATTCTTAAGCACTTAGTTTATTTAGAAATAAATGCCTTAGCTATACCCCTAGCTTTACTACTAACTTTAGTAAGGGTATAGTATAATTCTATACTATATATAATTATACTTTAAATAACCTATATATATAGAAGTTATATATTATATAATAAGTATCCCTAGATTAAAGCCATTAGCAATATAAGTATAAGCCACTACTATATTAGTTTTAACTTAACTTAATTTTAATATACTTTTTAGTAAAGCTTATAATAAATCTATACTCTAAGGAAGTAGGTAGATTAGACTAGTTATACTATATTAGTATTAAGTTAGACTAGTAATATAATTATTATACACTACTTAGTAAAGTATATAAGTTTACTCTTCCCTAGATTAAACTTAAGACCTAATTTTTAAAACTATTTTTAGTAAATTACTTAGGTAGCCTTAAGGCAATCCTATATTTTCTTTACTATATACCTATATATAAGTATATTTATATTATTAGAGAAGCCTATTATAAGTATAAAATATATTACTTAAAGCTTAGTATATAAAGGGGTAATATAAAGTAGGAAGAGAATAGGGGAGATTAGGGACCCCTATAGTATACCTATAGTTATAAATAGAGGGCTAGTGGATTTACTATTAAAATAAAGGTTAGTAGTATGTTTAGTAATAAAGAAGTAAGTCTATACTACTATTTATATAAGGATTCTAATAGCTATAAGGATATAAGTTAGTCTTTTATAGTAAATAGTATTAAAGGCTACTAATATATTTAGTTAAAGTAGTAATGCAATACTGCTATAGTACTATACTATATATATTAATTTTACTAAAATATTTAGTGTAACTTCTATTAACCTATCTACTTTATTACTTATTTATAGGTTAGGTAGTATGCTACTTAATTTAGCTATAAGGGTAAGCTAACTTACTACTACTACTTTTATTACTTTACTAATAATACTAAGAAGTAAGATAGGGTGCTAAGCCTTTGCTTTATACTACTTTATTAAGGTCTTACCTAGCTTATAAAAAATAACTACTTTTACTTACTAAAATAAAGCTAGGTAGTAGCTAATATAGTAGTATATATTAAGTAGGTAGGTAAGGGTCTTAGCTAGTAGCTTACTATATACTTTAAGGTAACTAACTAAAAGTTTATTTAGTTTTAATACCTTTTAGCTAGCTAGGCTTTTAATAATACTATAGATTTTATTAGTATTAAAGTAGTTTTTTAATAAAAATATTATAGTATTAAGGTAGTTATTAAGATCCTTTAGTATATTATTAAATTAGGCTTAGAAGGAAGGGAAGAAGTAGTTAGTTAGTATAGCTACTTTCTCTTAGTATAACTTAGTAGTTATAGCGTCTATACCCTTACTTTAAATAAAATTAGGGATTTACTACTATTTTAGTAATAGTTTACTATAAAGCTATACTTAGTGTTTAAGTTTTTATAGACTTTCTTTATAAGTAGTAGCTGCTTTAATAGTAAAGCACTAGGCACTATACCTTTTATTATTAATAGTTTAATACTATATTTAGGCTATATTAGTAGTAAGTTATTAGTTTTCTTTAGTATAAAATATTTACTACTACCTTAATACTCTTTTTATATTTTAAGTAACTTCTTTAGTATAGTAATTCTATTATAAATTTAGCCTAAGGCTACCTTAAGGTTCCCTTAGAACTACTAAATCTATAATAAATTAAAGCTTAGCTATTATTTATTCTATATAGCTATTAATTTCTATAGGTATTTAGAGTAAAGGTTTAGTAAGGTTATAGTAGAACTATATTACTGCTTTAGCTACTATAAGGTTATTCTCTATATATAGCTATTTAAAATAAAGTAAGTAGTTACTGCGTAGCCTTAGGCTAGTGCTAATATAGATAAGCTATAGGATATAGTTAAATTTAGTAAGGTTTAGTCTCTCTATAAATTTAGCTTTTATATTATAGGTAACCTAAGTATAGTTAATAGTACTATCCCTTTTATTTTATATTCTTTAAGTTACTTTACTTTATAGTGTTATAAGTCTAAGCTACTACTATATTACTAGCGCTAAGAGTATATTACTTTTTATTAAGGTTTAGCTATAATAGTTTTAAAGTAAGTAATACTAGTTAAAGTTTTTTATAAAAATATTATAATTTAAAGGTAAAGCTACTATAAAGTTAATAAGAGGTAATATTTAATTAGGTTTATAAGTTAGGGAATATATTAAGTAAATATAATATTCTATTAATATTATTAAGCACTAATCCTTACCTATATATATTAACTATACCCTAGGCCTATACTAGTAGTTTATATAAATTATAGTATAACTACCCTAAGCAGTAAGTTAGAAGTAGCTAAGGCTAGGGTTAGGTAGTTTACTATTTATAGTTCCTAGCTTTTATATTACTATTATATTAGCTTTAAATTAAGACTCTAGCGCTAAATATATAAGGTAGGTTTTCTTTTATATATTTTAGTATATAATCTTTATTATATACTTTATATAGTGTATTAGGTTAGGCTTAGCTTATTTAATGCTATAGTAGCTATAGGCTATTAACTTAGAAAGGCCTCTATAGTAGCTTATAACTACTATATTAATTCTAGTTAAGTATTAAAAAGGTAGGTATATAGTTTACTAACTTACTTTTATAGTAAAGCCTTTTATAATAATAGGTTACTTATATTTCTTCTTTAGCTATAGCTAAATACCTTTATTTAACTATCTTTCTTTAGTATTAAAGGTTTAGTAAAGGCTAGGGGCTATGCTAGGTATATAGTATATATATAGTTCTATTATTTATTTATAATATTATATATATAAAACTATATAGGGTAAGGTCCTAAGTAGTTAATATAGCATTCCTATATAGCTTCTAATAGTGCTAGGTATAATTATTTACTCTCTTTATACTAACTAAATATATAGTAGCTACACTATAGGGGTAATATATAGTGTGTAGCTATATAGCTAAATTTAAAGCATTTAAAGTATTATTAGGGATAAATAGTGTTATTATAAAGCTTAGCTTTAAATACCTTAGCTTTATAAATAATTCTAGTATAATATAGCTTATTTACTATATTAACTTTATTAATAGTAATAATTAAGGGGGATTAGGTTATAGTGCTATATAGCTTTTATACTATAATTTTTACTAAACCCTATTTATTAGCTATAATTATATTTTAAAGAATATTATCCTTCCCTTAGTTCTATATATAGTATATAGAAAAGCCCTTAATAATAATACTAAATATATATTAGTTTAGTATTACTTTTAATTTAAAAGCAGTGCTAACTTAGGCTATATTATTAGTATAAAGCTTTATTATATCCTAGAATGTAATTATAGTATTATTATTATAGAGGTAATATACTACTATAGTAGTATTAGTATTAGTAGCTTAGTTAATAGCTATAATAATTTCTTTAAATAAATAGTTTTATATAGCTTTAGCTATTATATTATTTTTAATAATAGTTTTATAGTAAATATAAGGTAGTACTACTATTATTATAGCTTAGATTTAATAAATAAGCAGTTAAGTAGTGCCTTTAGTAGTAATACTAGCCTAGCTTAAAGCTATTATATTCCTAGTACTAATAGCTTTCTTTATTACTTATTTAATAACTTCTTTTAAGTTTTTAATTATAATAGGCTTATTAAGTAATAGTAAGGTTAATTTTATTAATATTTTAATATAGGTCTAAAGCATAAAAAGGCTATATTAAGTATATATTAAGGCTATATTATTAATATAAAGAATAATATTTTATATACTCTTTAGTACTATAGTTAGTATAAGTTTAGCTATTTTATTATATTTAATAATAAGGTAGTTTAGTATTTACTTATATATAAATAGTAGTATAGAAGTAACTTAAGGTACTATTAATATAAAGCTACCCTATCCTATAAGTAAGTAGTAGTAGCTTTATATAAAGCTATAATTCCTACTATTAATATTTATTAGCATTACCTTATTTACTACGCCTACGCTCTAGTACTAATGCGCTATTAAAGATAGGGTAAAATAAATATAGCAATTCTTTTTCTACACTTTTTAAGAGGTTTAGAGTCAGTTCTACGTCGCTACTGCGGTGCGGGCGAATTCACGAAAAAGTTTGAAACTAATACTTATTTTACTTTTATATAATATAAAAAGTTAAGGAAAAAGGGATTAATTAATTATATAAAAAATTAAAGCTTATAATTTAAGGGTATAATAATTAAAAGAAAGTATCAATTTTTATATAATTTTTTATAATTTAAAGAGTAAGCTAAAGGTTAATTATAATATTAGTACCTTTATTAATACTAAAGAAAATTTGTCTTTAAATTTAAGATATTATATAAGCCTATATTTAATTATAAACTAATCTTAATAAGCCAATACTTATAAAGCTACTAAAGTAAATTAAATATTTATACTAAAAAGGTATAATAATAAAAGTTATTAAGCTATTATATAGAATTATAAAAATTAGAATATATTAATAAGTAATTTATTTAAAGTATTATAAAGAAAAACTTTAAATAAATATATTAAGTTATAATTTATACTTTTTTATTACTTTAAGTAATACTAATTACTTTAAGGTAATTAATATATAAACTAATAATATATTTAGACTTAGTAACCTTACTTTCTTTAATAAAAAAGAGATTAAGCTTTAAAAGGCTAGCTTTATAATAAAGTTTAAATAAAAACTAACTCTAAAAAGCTTCTTTATTTTTAATAGTTATATTTTAACTAATAATAATAATAGTATAGTTATATTAACCCAAAAAGATTAAGGTAATAACCTTAAAACTATAAAAGCTAATAACCTTATTATAAAATAAAGATATATTAAGGAATATACTTAAGAAGTATATATTTTAATCGTATACTAACTTAAGATAGCTTATAACCTTTTTATAATAGCTTAAGCTTAAAAATCTAACTAAATTAATATAAATAAGCTTAATAAAAAAATTTAATAATAAATTAATAATACTAACTATAAGCTAAGGTATTTTATAATAAATTCATTAAGAATAATACTTTATATATTTATTAATAAATCTTTTATAAATAATAAAAACCTTAGCTTTTAAATAAGCTTTATAATTATTATTAATGATAAAACTAAAAGTAGTAAAAATATTAAATTTAAGCTTTATAGAAATATTATTATATATAGCTTTATTAAAAGTAAAAGAGTTATAAGGAATATACTTACTTTTAAGCTATATAAAATAATTTAAGGTATTAATATAGTTTATATTATGTTATGGACTAGCCTAGATGGCGACTGCGATCTAGTGTTAATAAAGTTATTATTATCCATAAGGGGGAAGGAAAGGTTACTATCCCCCTCTACTATATATCTAGTTTATATATAATGTGTGCTTATAGGGTTTGCCCTCTAGGTAAGGTGGGTTACCTTATATACTCCTTATATGCTCCTTTCCTATTCTACTAAGGATTTAAGCCTTTAGCTTAAATTTATTATATAGCCCCCTATTATGCTATTCCCTAGCTATAAAATAGTTAGCAAATAGTTAGGTTATAATAATACTATTAGGGTATAAGTAATGCACCCTGCTAGGTAGAACTATATATCCTAGCTAGTTCTAATCTAGTGCTTAGTATTAATAAAATAAAACCTAAAATAAAAACCTAAATAAAAATCCTAAATTAGTAAGCTAATTATATTCTAAACGTTAACTATAAATCTTTTAGTTAGCTCCCTTAAGCTTATAAGTGTTATCCTATTATTATTCTTATTACTAATATTCTATATATATTAAGCCTCTTATTTAAATATTAATTAATACTTATCTATCCCTTATTATTATTTAATATCTTTTCTATATATCTTTTATAATATTAATAAATAATCTATTACTATTATCTATTAAATCTAAATAGTAAGCTTCCTTATCCCTACTACTTTACTTATTTTAAAAAACTAAAGTTATAAGATTATATTTACTACTATTAATACTCCTTCTCCTCCTCCCTTACCTTTAAATAGCTATTATATCTTAAGCTATTATAAAATAAAAGGTAACTTAAAGAATAAGTTATATGCCCCTATAAATCTCTCTTAGCTAAATATTTAATACCTATTTTATATTCTTTATATAATAAATAATAGCTTATTTTTATATACACTAGGCCCTAAGTACTCCTATAAGGAGTGCTAAAGAAGGAAATTAACCTATATAAGGAATATTACTATATTTATTTAAAGTCTAACTCTCTACTACCTTACCTATAAAATAGTAGTAGCTATTTACTATAGTAAGGCTATAAAAATACCTTATATTCTTACTTATAATGCCTCTAATAATAAGGGGAAAAAGGTTATTTTAAATAAGCTATTTAAGGCTTTATATAACTACTTTACTACTACCTTATATACTATAAAGAAGTATACTATACCTACTATTATTAATAGCTTCTTACCTATACTATTCTTCTATTTATTAGCCTAACCTTAATTTACTATTAGTAAAATACTTTTATATTTATTACTTATTTCTATTATTAATTCTACTATTATTTACTTATTAAAGATTAATATTAACTATACTAATACTTAATTATTTAAGGTATAATACTAGGTTAAATAATTAATACCTATATATTAAGATTTATTTACTTAGCTTTAGTTATATTAGCCCTTCTTACTAACTTACTTACTATTATATTTAAAGGAGTAAATATATATACCTATACTACCCCCTTTTATTTTATTAGATATAATACCCCCTCCTACTATTATTATACCTTCTCTTACTACTAATACACTACCTTTTATTAATACTATAATACTACTTACTATTTACTAGCTTTTAATATTTATAATATTTATATCTAAGCTACCCTTAGGTATTCTTAGTTTTATATTATAAAGGCCTAACTTATCTCCTATTAATTAAAAGTTACCCCCTTTACCTCCCCTTAGCTTACCCTTTATAGCTATATTAGCTAAGTACTATAAAAAAAAAAGAAAAAAAAAAAGGTTTAGCTAGTAACCTTACTTAAGTAATAATAAGGTATAGAGATATTATAACTAAGTTAG
>AFRA01000923.1:0-15794 GCA_000223055.1 Claviceps fusiformis PRL 1980
TTTTCTATGGAGGTTGATGGCTAATACAAGTCTCGTCTCTCTCTCTCTCTCTCTCTCTCTCTTTTCTTTTTTTTTTTTTCCTTTTTTTATTTATTTATTCATTCATTTCGTTTCTTTTCTTTGTTTTCTTTTCTTGTAGGAGCAGCACAGTCATATATTTAATGCTATTGAAAGAGGCTCGTAGCTTATAAATATCTCTCATCTCTCTCTTTTTCTTTTTTCTTTGCTTTCACTTTTATATTCTTTTTTCTCTCTCTCTTTTTGCATGATTATCATGTTTCTGATTTCATCGTCATCTTTTTTTTATCGATTTTCTCCATTCCCCTTCTGACAAACACTCCCATCCCCCCTTACCACAAGGTCACAACCCAGTCCAAGAACTTGCAACTCCAAGACCTACTCCATCACAACACCACAAAAAAAAAAAAACGCACCACACCATGCTCCATATCCTCCCATCCCACCACGTCTTCTCATCTTTCTCCCCAGCAGAGTCACCTCCTCCGTCCAACCCCGATCCTCTCCTCCCGTGCCCTCCTCGCCGCGCCCGGACTCTCGTGCTGCACGCCCTCCATGCGCTGCTGATGCTGGGCTCTCGCGCCCTGGGCTTCCGCCTCGGCGGCGCGGGCCTCGGCGGCGCGGCGGTCCTCGTAGGCGGCTATGTCCTCGGGTGTGATCTGGAGGGTTGTTGCTGGGCGGCGGAGCATGATCACGGCAGATGTTGTGGTGGTGGTCGATGCTGAGTTGGTGGGAGTGGGAATGGAATTGGGTGATGCACGGTGTGTTGCTTGACGGGGGGGGTTGTTTGTGTTGTGTTTGGCTTCCACGTCGGGGGCGTCGTCAGCGGAATCGAATGGTCATCACTGTTGGCGTAGCCCTAGATGATGAGTGGACGGTGTTGTGTCTGTGTGGTTGCCGACGGCGTGGTTGTGGTGGCCTGTCCTGATGATGCAGACGCGAAGGTTCAAGATTCGAAGGTTCAAGAACTTCTAGCCCGGACGCGGTGGGGCGAGGACATGCCGCGGGAATACCGCACAGCGGGTCCACCTTTCCCCTTGCCTTGCCGCCTTTATTCGCATTCATCTCCGTGGCATCAAATGTGGAATCATCATGCCATGCTGCATATTCATACTCATATATTTCTATCACGTATTCCTATCTCCATGCATCATCACTGGCGAGCCGGTGCTGCTTCCGCTACGTGGCCACCGGTATCGCATTGTGTGGTCATGTGGTCACTGGTCCTCGAGATGAAATTCGAAGAATGAAAGAAAAAACATCAGGCAGCCTTTCAAGACAAAAAAACAAATGAAGCAAATCGCACACTTTCCATCCTTTCCATCGCTTCCTTCGTCAACAACAACAACAACACCACCACCACCATCACCACTACAAAACTACACACGCGTCGTGCGCGCAGCAGCAAGTTTGTACCACTTTGCCGAGTCGCGCACGTTGTAAAACACGGGGGTTTGGGCCCTCGGCGTCCACACCCGAGGCGGCCCCTGGGTTGTCAAGAAGCGAATAGGGGCGCCGATTGGGGCATCTGGTCTCGCGGTCAGGCTGTGGTCAGTCGACGGCGCGTTTGCATCTCTTTGGACATGGTCATGGACTCGAGCTGAATCTGATGGGACGGTGGAAGCGGCGCTCTGGGCGGCCGAGCCGGCCACGTCGTGCTCCTGGTCATCGACGTGGATGAGCTGGCCGTGCGATTCGAAGCCAAATGTCTGGAACCAGTCCGCCATGTCATCCGCCGTGCCGTCGTCGTCTGGGTCGTAGAGTGCCGCCTCCGCCTCCGTCTTGTCGTCGTACCCGTCCCAGGCTTGCGGACTGGCAGCCCGACTCTCCTCCTTGGTACTGGCAGGCTTTCTCACAGATGCAGTCGTGTCGTTCTTCTGTGCCGCTGTGGCAGGAGGACTTTTCTCAACCCTGGTCTTGGAAAATGGACCTCCAGGACGGTTATCGCGACGGGACGGCCGGGCGACGTGCTCGTCCTCGGCACGACCGTCTGCCGCATCCGACTCTGCTTCGGGAATAGTGGGTAGTCTATGGGAGCGTTTGTTGCTCCTTTCTGGATTTCGGGGAGGAGGATCCGGATACTCGGCTGATGTTTTTTGTTTCTGCTGCTGCTGCTGCTGCTGCTGCTGCTGCTCGAGCCACAAAACACCATCGCCCCCAGCCCCCATCCCCATCCCCATCCCCATCCCCATCCCCATCCCCATCCCCTGCTGCGGCACCGAAAAGTCCCTCTGCACCACCGCATGGTCCATCGGATCCATGACGACGACCACCGTAGCAGAACACAGGGACGTGTGGTCGCTCGACAGCGCCGTGCTGCTGCTGCCCCGGGACGTCCCCGAGAACTCACTCCCCGCCGAATCGCTCGAGCTCGACTGCCGCCCTTGCCCGTCGTCCGTCCCCTGGGCCTCCGCACATTCGAGAAGCTGGGCGCGCAGACGTCGCCCTTCGCTGAACTGCCGGATCTGCTCCCGCGTGATCATCTCGTCTGCTTCGATACGTTTCAGGCGAGCGCTCGTCAGGATGTGGTCGATCCAGCGGGTGGGCGCTTTGATCTTGGACAGGCTCCTGAACATGGAGGATGATGCCTTGTTTGGGAACTCTTTTCGGTTTTTTTTCGCCTTGGGTCTTGCTGGGGGATGTCGTTTTTGCTCTTGTGCTTTTTTTGTTTCTTCTTTGTTTTGTTCTTTATCTTTATCTTGTTCCTTTTTCTTGTCCTTTTCTTTTTCCTTTTGTTTCTCTTTTTTCCTTTCTCCTTCATTCTCCTTCTTATCCTCTTCTCTCTTTGCTTCCTCCCCTTTATGTTCAGGATCAGCCGGCAGCGGTTTGTCGAGCACGGCAAGACAAGTCCCCTCGCGGGACGCTTCCGAGACGGACGAAGCAGGCGGTGCAACAAGTACGGCGGCGGGCCGTGTCTTGCCCGTCTTACGCATCTTGCTAGCCTTGCGCACGGCATCATCCTTGACGTTGAACTCGAGGACATCGCGCACGGCCTGGAACGCCTCTTCCGTCTCCTTGATGAGGATGCGCACCGAGTCTACCCACTCTCGGTCTCGTGTCGAACGGTCCGTCAATGGCGAGGCGGAATGAGACTTGAAGCGTCCCTCGGGCCGGCGGAACGGGGTTAGCGCACGCGGTCCCGGAAGTGGAGCCGGAGATGGGGCCGGAGATGGGGCCGCTCCATCGCGAGGCGTCGTGGCGGGCGATTCGGGCCGCTGATGCTTCATGCTAGGCAGCCACGATCGTGGCCTTGACGCCAGCCCATTCACCCCGTTCGCTCTGTTGGCCCCTTTTGCATGCCCGCGGTTTGACAAACCGTCGCCATCAGACGATGTTGTCGCCTTGTGGCCCCGTCTGGGCAGGTGCAGGACTCGATTTGTGTCGGACGACGAGAGGTGGACTGCTGACAGCTTCTGCATGGCGTCTGGGATTTGCCGGTGAAGTAGTAAGACTGAAGGCGAAAGTAGGGATAGATTTTGGTTCTTCTTTTCTCTTTTTTTTTTTTTTCTTTCTTTATGATTTCCCGCTTTTCAAATGCTCACGTAAGACGACAAGTGTCTGAAATGAAACGAAACGGGACTGAATAGCGTAGAGTAATCTGGTGGAGCACAAAAGGGGCGGGGGGAATAGAAAAAGGGAAGAAGAAAAGAAGAAAAGAAGAAGAAAGGGGAGAGGGGAGAGGGGAGAGGGAGGAAGACACGGAGAGAGAACAAAAGCAGGAGGGAAGATGGCAGAGTCTCAAGTCAAGGGCTTGGGATCAGTCAGCTTTGGTGAACAAGCACCGGGTTGTGGTGACACGGGCGTGAACAACGACTACATGCGTAGATGAGCTTTGCTTATTGGAGGGAGACCAGGAGGAGGAGGAGGAGGATGACGAAAGGGAGGGGGCGCGAGCGGTAATAAGACTCAGTCAGTCATACACGTCGAACTGAATATAAGAGCATGTTGATATGCTGTGCAACTCGAGTTTTTGACCCTTGATGGGCCAGAGAGACTAGAGAGTTGCCGTCAATACCCTTGAGCAGCGATTCTTTTTTTCTTTTTCTTTTTTTTTTCCAAGACCAGCGCGACGCCTGACCGGGGACCGTGCGTCTGGGGGATCAATAGGCATGATTTGACATGATTGATAACAAATTATTTCCGTCGACTCACGCACGTCGTCCAAGCTCGTCAAAGAGCCGTGACGGAGGGGGGGGGGGATGGCCAACGATTTCCCCCTCACCCCCTCCCCTTGATGCAACCACGCACGTCTTGGTCCCCGTTGGGTCGGAAACGGGTATGGTGGCAGGGGGGGAGGGGGGATGGACGGCCGACGGTCGATGATCGATGCTCGGATGCGACCTTGATACACATGCATCCATCCATCCATCATTTGTATGTAAGGGCAAAGGACACTGGACATTTTTCTTGTTTCTCGCCTCGCGGTGGCTGGTGCGTTCGCTAAACACGCATCACAGATCACAGGGCACGTCCGAGGCCACTCGACCTCCCTCGATCTCTTTCGACCTCTTTCGACCTCTTTCGACCTCCCTTGCGGCTTCATGCGCCTGTCCACGTAGCTGTTGACCCGGTTGCAGGCATGAGCATCTCTGGGTGGGAAGCGATGGGCGGTGACGCGTGGTGGCTGTACGGAGATGGAAGGAAAAATCAATACACATGCAGAAGAAGAAGACAAAAAAAGGCACATTGCCTATAGAGAAGCGAGGATCCGCGGCATGCTATTGGTCTTGTGGTACGTACAACATGCCCGGGTGGGTGGTACGGAGTCTGATAGATCGAGAAGTATGCACATGCATGTACATGCAACGATACATGGGACGAATTTAAAAAGAAGAAGAAGAAGAAGAAGAAGAATGAAAATGGCACAATCCACTCTTGGCAGCGTCAGCGGAAGCCCAGCCTTCCTGCGAGGGACGTGACAGCACTGCCACGATCGTGATGCATTCAACTCAACAAACGAGGCCAGTTCTTTGACGCCCAGGTCCAAAGAGGCCATGCAACTCGGCGAGAGCAGGGCACAAAGCAAGGAAAAGAAAAGAAAAGCAAGCAACGCAAAGCAAAGCAAAGAGGAAGAAGGGGTTGGTCCCTGCTGTGTGGGATTTGAATAAAGAGGAGGACAAGGCTTCTTCGGTCCCTTTGCAGGCGGTTCCCGGTTGCAGAAGAGGGGGAAAGAAGAGAAGGAAAAAGAAAAGAAAAGAAAAGAAAAGATGGGGAAAAGGGAAAAGAGGAAAGAAAGAAAGAAAGAAGCCAGTTGAGGCGTCGGGTGGCTGAGCAGAGCATCCCATCAATACAACGACGGATGCAGCCGTGTGCGACGCAAGGGAAGACAGCAACTGCAGCGCGCAGTGCCACGCAAAGTGCGCAAGCAGCCACCAAACTGAACCCCCACCCCACCTGACCGACCAGGTCTGACCAATCAGAGGCCCAGACGGCGCCCAACGGAGACTCATTGCCCCAGTGCCCACCAGTCTTGCCGTCGGTCACCAATGAGCATGGCGGGCTTGAAACAAGAAACGTCAGGACTCGGGACTCAGGAAACGAGAGAGAGGAGAAGAGGAAGGGAAAGAAAGGAAGAAAGAAAGGAAAGGGATGTTGGGGCCCCCAAATGCTGGGGTGCAAAATGTACGACTGCTACGACTGCTCATTTTACGTGGGACAAAAGGAAAAACAAAAGACAGAAAAAAAGACACAGAAGAAAAAGAACACAGCAGGGGCAAAAGTGATGGGTTCGTTTCCGTATACAGTCACAGTCACCGGTCCGCACTGTGGTCCGTCACTCGTCAGTCGCCACTCGTCGTCCGTCAGGTGCTGCTTTCTGCCTTGGAATCCGGGCGGCAGCCACAGTCCATCACATACTAGGTACTTAGCGACAGTGTGTGTATTTTGGGACATCAGCACGGTCTCTTTTTCTCTGCACTGCACCACCGCAACCACGGAGCTTTCAACTTGTCACGAGCCTCGACTGAAACCGGAACAAAGTCAACCTCTTGAACCTTGAACCCCTTTTAGAGACACAAGCCCGGTCTTTCTGCAAAAAGAAAAAAAAATTAAACAAAAAAATTAAACAAAAAACCAACCCTCCATCCTTGTCGTTCCCATCCCGAATCCCTCGTCCGTGGCACAACATGTTCGGCCAAGTCCTTCGTGGGAAAAAAAACTCCTTCTTGCGTGTTACGCTGCCGAGCGCGCACCGACAGTCGTGACACAAAGAAGAAGAGACTGGTGGTTTTTCGGAACGCGCAGACTGCATGAACAAGGGACCATTCCAAATCCCCTCTCCAAGGCCCTGAGTCTGAGTCTCCCTGACTGAGTTGACTCACATCTGTGCCCGCCTCCTCTTGTCTTGCTCGTGGGCCTCATCTGACATTTGAATAATCTTGCACGTTGCCCAGTCTGACCAATACCTTTTTTTTGGCCTCGGGAAGCTGGAAATGTCATGCCGCCTGTTATATGCTATTGTGGTAGAAGGGAAAAGGATGGGAAAAAAAGACAGGGGGGGGGGGGGGGGGGGGGAGAAAGAAAAAAAAAAGAAAGAAAGAAAGAAAGAGAGACAGAAAGACAGAAAGACTGGGAGAAGACCAAGAATCATTTGTTCCTTTCATCCCAAATCGTCTTCCTCCCCCCGGCGTCACAAGACGCCATTTGCCTCGTACATCCTCCGCGATGTGCCCGTCCTCAACATCGAAGCAGCAGCATGTGTAGGAACAAATCGCTTCGGCCGCCCATGCAATAGTCCTTGTTGCCCATCATCCTCTTCCTCCTCATCTCCGTCATGACAGTAAGCACCCCCACGTTCCCGCGCACCGCAGCATGAACCGAAGCGGCCTCCCACAAATGCCAACAGCCCCTGTACAGACGAGGCCAACCAGGTCAAGTAGCTTTCGTCTTCGCCCTCGTGATCCTCCAGTCTGATGCCCTTGGAAGTAGTGAGCATGTCGAATGGCATTGGCGATGCTGCTGCTGCTGCTGCTGCGCGCGCGCGCGCAGATCGGGTGGGATTGCGTCTGGTTCGACTTTTGCAGCCGCGATGCTGTGGTATTTTTCTTCTTGTGTGAAGAAATGAAGAATTTTTCTCTTTGCAAGAGGCTGAAGGAGAAGAAAAAACGAAAAAGAAACACACATACTCTTGATTCCGTCAAGATAGTCATGACGTTCCTTAAATGCGACCGCGACCCCCTCGACCGTCGTTCCTCCCTCGTCAGCTCCTCCCTTTCGCAACGCCCACGCGACCAAGTTCTCCCTCTCCCTACATTCCAGTTCCTCGGCCTCTCGTGACTGCTGTCATCAGAGCACGTCGCACAGCACCTACTTTGTTCACATCGTGAGTATCAGCAGCTGAGAGAAATGGGCGTGCACTGTCTCGCACCTTTGTCCGCTTGGCGCCGGACAGACCTGCCATTTTGAACTAATGCAACGTTGATGATGCTCTGGTCCACTGGTCCATGAATCACGGATCTGCGGCACGGCTCTTCATTACCTACCTACTCATCCAGGCATTGCATGTTATTGATTTGTTTTCTGTTCGTGCCCACCACGAATGACGCCCAATTCCTTTTTCTTTCCTTTTTTTCCTTTTTTTTTTTTTTTTGCAGCTCGGACATTTTTTTTGTGCCCCGTCCCAACACTCACTGCCCATGGCAGTCAAATCTGCCATTCTAGTCTTCATCGAATCCAACTCCATGCCCGTCGTCTTCATCATCCTCATCATAGGCAACAAATGGTACAAATCGAAAGTCTAGGAAACTCCGCTTCCCACCATCCATCTCCACCATGAACTGCAGGCTCAACACCCCTTGCCCGTCTCCCCGCAAACTGATTTTATTGGCAATGCGCATGGCCTCGGTGGAATTCTTGATAAAGTCGAATTTGTACGTCTGCGACCAGCGACCGCCAATGGTGAAGGTCTCCAGTAAATCTCTGCCCCTAGCAAAGTCCACCTTGGAGCTTCCCAAATCGCCCATGCCGGACAATGATAGAAAAGGGGGCGCTTTGGTCACCACGACGGTGAGCTTGTCCGGCGCGGTAGGGGAGATTTCGGCCAGAGAGTCGAGCAAGGACCGTGAAGGCATGATGATTTTGAAAGACAACTCCTCTCTGTTGAATGGAATATCTTCCGGCAGTTCAGGCACATAGGTTGTCAGGCCAGCCGTCGTCTTCACTCCTGATTCCTCAATGGTGATCTTGAATCGATCACCTTCTTCGTTATATAAAAGTGTGCAAGTCCCAGAAATTCCCAACGCCTGGTTGCTGAATGCGTCCGCCCGGTAGTTCCTCAAATTACTTCGATATGGATCCTGCTCAGCCTTTTGGGCCTTGGCAGCCACGTCAACGGCTCCAAAAATCTGCAGCACCTCCAACAGCGAGGCCAGTGATAGTTGAAAATTTGGTAGTTCCGGAGCCTCATCGTCCTCCGCCCGCGGCAGATTTAGGATGTACGATGAAAACAGTGCCTTGTCAAGAAATGCAACCCCTGTTTGTTTATTGTGCGAATGAGTCATACCGAGCAACTGATCCGGTTTTGCAACCAACATTTGACTTGACGAACCTTGCATAACTCGAGAGTGATCAGCAGCAAATCTGATGCCTTCCTCTGTGATTTGAACGTGGACTCGCGGTGCAAAGTTAATGCACCGCAAGAGCTGAAACAATGGTCTTGTTGATGTGGCTACAGCTCGAAAGATGGGTACTGTATCCGGCGCCATTTTCCTTGAAGGCGAAGGATAAGCCCAGATTATGTGTGTAGACTGGGACGGGGAATAGTTTATAGAAGCTGAGAATGATTTTTTTTTGTTTTTCCTCTGTTTTCTTTCCTTTCCTTTGTCTTGTCCTTGTTTTGGCTCTGTTTGTGATGAATTTCGGAAAATAAAATATGAATCAATAGTCGCTCCACCGGTCCAGATTTTTAGTTTTCTTCTTCTTTCGTTCTTTCCCTTTTCCCCCCCTGCTTGACTTTCAACTAATATACACTGTAAAACACTGGCTCTCAGACCAGCTAGTTTTCTGTTAAAAGGAAATATGGGGTTATCTCAGACGTAGACGCCTACCGCGCAGAACATGTATACAGTCCCGAAACTGTGGGATTTTGTAACTAGTTAGCTTTGTTGTTCAATGTTGGATAGAATTGAGCGCGACCACATTCGACATACGCAAAGGCCAAGGACGCGGGAACTCCGAGGGCAGTTACACTGATCAGGGACCGATCTACCAATTTCGGTCAGCGGACACCGTTCTTGCGCTTTTTATTTTCGATTTCTTGTCCTGTTGCGGATCATCACGGACAGGACTCACTGAGAGCAAATACACCGGTAGTGAGTACTCCAAGAAGCACCAGTGCAAACGCAACGAGGAACTGATTGTTCTTTTCAATGGCGGGGAGGAATGGACTGCCTTCAGCAGCTTGCCAAACCTCATGCAGCGAAGAATCCATGTGCTGGGTGAATGGGATCGGAAAGGCCAATTTTTGGGTCGTATCAGAATGTTCCCGCACGCTTGGTGGAAGGCGCCGCGAACAAAGGAAGAGACTGGATGTCGTTGCGGTTCTGAGACGGCAGTTATCGTGATGGTTTGGCGAGTTTACAAAGCTGTCCTGACGGAAGCTACATGCAACATGGTGGCCACTGGCCAGAGCACGAACCAAACCGGCTTAGCGCGGGTGGCATTTGATAGCCTGCTTTTCCCCTGTCCGTCCCGTCCCCAAGCAAGTTGTTCACGTAAGCCGTGCACGGGCCACATCTCGGAGTCAAATCGTCGACGTCTCGCACCTCGCACCGGGGCGCGAAGTCGTCGTCTTGTCTTGGTCTCCACCATGCATCCATGATTCAACATACAACTCTCATCATCCATGCTACTTATGGCTGGTGACAACTGACATCGTTCGCGTCACTCTCTCCGTTCTGCAGAATCGCAACGATGGGCGTCATTCAAGAAGAAAATGGTACGCATTCTTTCCACCAAAAGCCTTCTGGTCGTTATGCGACCGTGGGCTGACAAAGCATACTCGTATTTCAAGGCACGAAGCGCAAGGCCTCCGTGGACCCCTCCTCGCCCTCGGCATCTAAGCGAACAAAATACCACGATCAAGGTGCTGGGCCAGTCGACGGTGTTAAGAATGCGGTCCTGAAGCCAATTCCGTTTCCGGAAAAGGTACGTTCCAGATTCAATGGGTTGGAAGAAGAGAAGAAGAAGTGACGAGGAAGCTAAATAAAAACAGCCCGCTGTGATAGAAGAGCGCAACGGCGAAATTGAATTTCGAGTGGTCAACAATGACAACGAACGCGAGTCCCTCATTATCCTGACCGGCTTGAAATGCATCTTCCAGAAGCAACTTCCCAAGATGCCCAAGGACTACATTGCGCGACTGGTCTACGACCGAACCCATCTCTCCATCGCCATCGTCAAGAAGCCGTTGGAAGTCGTCGGTGGCATAACCTATCGGCCCTTTAAGGGTCGACAATTCGCCGAAATTGTATTTTGCGCCATCAGTTCGGACCAACAAGTCAAGGGGTACGGCGCCCATCTCATGTCGCATTTAAAGGACTACGTCAAAGCCACCAGCGATGTGATGCACTTCTTGACGTATGCCGACAACTACGCCATTGGATATTTCAAAAAACAGGGCTTCACCAAAGAAATCACGCTCGACAGAAAAGTGTGGATGGGTTACATCAAGGATTACGAGGGCGGCACAATTATGCAATGCTCCATGCTGCCGCGGATTCGATATCTCGAAATGGGCCGCATGCTCCTCAAGCAAAAAGAGTGCGTGCAGGCCAAGATTCGCGCCTATTCAAAGTCACACACGGTCCATGCGCCACCCAAGGAGTGGCGGAACGGGGTCAAGGAAATCAACCCGCTCGACATTCCTGCGATCCGCGCCTCCGGCTGGTCTCCAGACATGGACGAGCTCGCGCGCCAGCCCCGTCACGGACCAAACTACAACCAACTGCTCCATCTGCTCAACGACCTTCAAAACCACCAGTCTGCATGGCCCTTCCTCGTCCCTGTCAACCGCGACGACGTCGCCGACTATTACGACGTCATCAAAGAGCCCATGGACCTCAGCACCATGGAGAATAAGCTCGAGGCAGACCAGTACGCCACGCCCGAAGATTTCACCCGAGACGCCAAGCTCATCTTTGACAACTGCCGCAAGTACAACAACGAAAACACCCCCTACGCCAAATCGGCCAACAAGCTCGAGAAATTCATGTGGCAGCAGATCAAGGCCATTCCCGAGTGGTCGCATCTCGAGCCGGAGAAATAGAGTTCGCCTTCGACCTCGAGACGCAGGATCCGCATCATTACGTCCAGCAGAGTCCAATCATGTCAAGGATTGCCCGAGTGATGACTACGAGGGTCGCATTTTCTGGCTCTTGCACGACATCTGTTCTTACTGTTTTCTTTGTTTCTTTGTTTCCTTTGTTTCTTTTCTATTCGTGTCTCTTGTGTGCTCTTCTAGCGTGGCGTTTGTGTTGGTACTGTGCAACGGTTGGCAGGGAATGTACCAGGCATCAGAAGTAGTTTGTTTTTTTTTTTTTGTTTTTTTTTTTTGGGAGAGGAGGGAGGGGTTTGCTGATCAATTTTGTGTTTTCCGAGGTGATGAACATCGGGGATAATAGTTCCTGGTATACCAAGTCGTCTTGTGATGGGTGTCTATTTTCAAGAGAGAAAATAAGAAAGAAGAAAACAACAAGAAAACAAAATCGTCTATCGGTTGTAAACCCCCCCGTGGTGCATCCTTCATACGGCCCATGTTAGTCGCGTAAAGCCTAGCTTATTACGTTCCAGCCATTTCGACATGACTGGATGGGATTGTCCCCGACGGACGTGACTGTCCCGTTATGTGCTTCGATCCACATGCGGCCCGCGAAGGACAGTCAAGACTCAGGAGTTGACGAGATCAAGAAAATACCAAACCACGGGTTAGTATGGGTGCAAGAACGACACCATGGGTCTAGCTAGGGGTTTTAGATGGTTTTTTATTATTATTATTATTTAGAAAAAAACTTGTTTGTAAATTTTGGTTCCTAAACTTGTTTCTGGAATGTTCTTTATGAACTTCTGTTCTGCTCTTTATAAATGCTCTATATCACCTCTTTTAAATTCATCTGCATAGTTCTTCTCATATTCCTACTTTATTCTAGCATATAGTAAATATGTATATATCGATATCCCCTTTCAGACAATCTCCTCGTTATCAACACACATCACATTTCTTTACGCGGCTTGCATCATAAGACGCTTATATAAGGCTGATGGTGAGAAACAAAGATAAAACAAAAAGATGAAAAAAAAAATATTGTTTTTTTAAAAAAAAAACCGAGGGAAAATAAGAAGAAAGATAGGAAAGAGGGAATCAAAACGGGGAAAAGGTATAGATGAAGAAGTAAATGGCAAAGAGAAAGAGCAAGAGGAGGAGAAGGACAAGAGGGGACGAAAGACACGTTGTGGGCATCGTGACCATTCCGCATCCATATCCTCCAAGGTCCGGTCCCGCAGAGTACAACAGGACCGGATATTAAATAAACAATATACGGGATAATGGATTGCGGGGGATCGTCACACGCAAAAGGAAATGGGGTGCGCACATGTCGAAAATGGCCCTCCAGGAAAGGGATATTTCTGCTTCGCCAAAACACCAACACAAAGGGACGAATAGACATAATGTTTTAAAAAAGGGAGGGATCAGTAAAAGGGAATGAATTAAAAAAAAATGAGAAAAAAAATTCGTAAGATTCATAATATATGGCGTGCTCCACCGTTTCTTCCAAATCTGTCGTCCCTTAACCTGCTCGAAAATTTACCAACATGCATGGTCCATGGGCTATGCTGCATTATCCATGCTCCATGCCCCATTAACTCAAGTCGCTCTCTTTGAAAAAGAAATCATCCTGCAACTTTTTTTGTTTATATCATGCCAAAAGGTGCCAAACGCGTAATGACGCGTCTTTTCTTCTTTCCTTCAAAATGCACCCTGTGCGCTCGGAAGACGGATGGTAGGACGAGTAGCCTCGGATATGGTTAAACGTGTTGCGGCCACTGAACCGGACAGCCCATTGAACATTGTGCGAGATTCGGCAACGGCAACGGCACCGGCACCGGCACCGACCCGAGATCCGGGACTCGAACCGGGACTGGGAGTCTCGGCTTCGAGGGTTCGAAGCAGCATCGGGTGCAGAACCTCGGGAATCTCTGACCACTGCCCGGATCTGGCGGCACTGAGCATGCCGGGCGGGATGAGGGCGGCTGGCATGACAGACGTGGTGGACGCGCGGCGATACATTTGCTCCGTCATTTGCTCGGTGAGCAGTGCCAACTCGCCCGAGTCAATGGCGTTTTTGAGCCACTGCTCCCATTGCTCGTCGAGCACGACCGACGTGTCTCCGGCCTCGCGTCGTGTCGCCCGGTCACGAAGACGCTCGTTCAGATGGACGCCGACGCTTTCGAATTCGTCGTCGTCGTCGTCGTCGTCGTCGTCGTCGTCATCGTCATCATCGTCACGGTTGTCGTTGTCGTCATCACTCTCCCCTTCTCCTTCTCCTTCCCCTTCTTCTTCTTCTCGTGCTGTTTCCGCGGCCGGTTGCTCGGCATCTTGAACAGCGTCATCAACTCTTTCATCGTCCCTCGCGAGCCCTTCTCCAAGATGGAACGGACTAGAGAGCAGAGGCTGCTGCTCTTGCTCCCGATGCCGTCCCCCTTCCTCCTCCTCTCTCCCTTCTGCTCCGACCTCTATGCTGATTTTGGGAGCGCGAGGGATCTGAGCATCGGCCGACGGCGGGACCCAGTCGCGAATCTCATCTTCGGTTGTGTCCCTGATGATTCTCCCTTGCTCCTTTTCAAACTCCTCCTTGGCCCACTTGGTTCCCTCCCATTTCGTGAGGCCGCATATTTCGGCACGGGTGAGTCGAAGAGCGTTGAAGGCACGGAAGAGACGTCGGTGCCAGGTCCATCGGGACAGACGATATCTATGGGTCGGGTGCATGTAGTCGAGGCCGGGGTACTTGGCCTCCTCGGAATCGAGTTCACCATAGAAGGCCTCTGTCTCGAAGCGAATCTCGATGAGGAGTTCACGCTCGACAAAGGCCTGGAAGTTTTGTGGATCGCTCGGCTTGGGCTTGGGGAAGAGGCGTTGATACACCAATTCTTCTACGGGAGGGCCCCTCATTTTCGACAAAGTGATGCCAAAGTTTTTCTTTCTTTTTCGTTTCTTTTTGTTGCTTTTCCTTTCTTTTCCTTTCTTTTCCTTTCTTTTCGTTTCTTTTCGTTTTCTTTTCCTTTTCTTTTCCCCCCTTTTATGAGGAGGGAAGGGGGGTTTGTATGTCTGTACGTGTGTCGGGGGTGGACCCAGGAGCAGGAAAAGAACCAGAGACAAGGAAAAGGCAAACAAAAAGCAACGCGTCCGAGCTGCCTCGATCACCAACGCAAAGGCGCCTCCGACAGGAGCGAGCCTCCGACACCAGGGGGCTGGCGACAAAAGCGGTGGGCGCAGCAAAAGGGGCTGAAGTTGTCTATTCCGGATTTCCCAGCTGGACGCACGGGGTGGGTGGGTGAGCGAGCGAGTCACCGTATGCAGCAAGGCAGGACGGCAGGACGGCAGGACAGTCTGCGCGGACAAGACCCAAGGACGAACAAAGGACGAGCGAACGACGAGGTTGAAGCTTGACAGCAGGCAGGGAGCAGGCAGCGCGTGTTAAGTTGGTCTCCCCTCGAGTCCAGAAGCCAGCCAGATGTGCCCCCTTCTGCGGCCGAGGCGCAGGCGTGGCGGGTCCGGCATTACACAGTGTGCCTCATGTGCTGCGGCCGGACGAGGAACGAGGCTGACAAGTACTGCCTAAGTAGATAGGTACTGGATAGGTACTTGACGTGCGTACTTGTTGGACCCAGCACGGTCCAGTTACAATACGTGCCAGTCAATTACAACGCCGCCGGCCGTCAGACTGCGACAACTACTAGGTACCTACCTAGCTGCGCGGACCTATCTCCTGGTGACAGCCTCCGCTAAATTTCGTGACAATTTTACGTTTTATAATTATGATACGCTGTCTTGTAATACCTTATAATACTTTTAGTTGCTTAAAACTGTCACAGATCTGTCACGGGCTGTCACCAGGAGCAGGCGTGGCGCGCCTAGGTAGGTAGGTAGGTAGGTAGGTACCTACCTACCTACTAAGTACTAGGTAGGTACTTACAGTGGGTCGTCGTACTTAGGTAACACCGATATCTTTTCCACTAAATTTCTATGGCACAATGTTCAGAAATACCAGACCTGTCTGTGCATGAAGCTGGAGCCTACAAGTAGGTACTACTTAGGCTGTGATCCATGAGAGTCGGCAAAGTTTGCAGTCCCTCCTAGGTTGTATAATTTAGATACACTAGCTATTTCTATTACCTATTTTGCTAAGAAAGATATAGCTTTTTTATTTAAATATATAGATTTACCTTTTATAAAGAACTTTAAGTATTATATTAGCTAAGGTAATATTTTTTATAAAAATATTTATAAAAGGTTTAAATTCTTTAAATAAAAAGAATTTTATTATTTTTTAGCTATAAACTATAAAGAAATTTTTTTTTATAAACTTTATAAAGTAATAAATAATAAAGTTTATAAAAAATTATAATAACTTTTTATAATAAAAATATCTTTAATTATATTTAATTTATAATATAAAATAATAATAATAATAATCTTTAGTATATAATATTAATTCTTTAATTTTATAAAGCTTTTAAAATAATAAAAAAAGTACTTTTTAAACCTTATTAATACCTTTAAA
>AFRA01000924.1:0-15769 GCA_000223055.1 Claviceps fusiformis PRL 1980
GTAAAATAGGTTAATAAAATAATATATATTTACTTTAGTAAAAGTAAGTTTATTTAGTTAAATAAAGCTATTAGATAATAATGGAGGTGGGTGCTATAGAGCACAGCTTACTAAGGTAGTGGGCTTTGTGAGCGTGCACGTACAGATCCACTGCTCTGTAGAGCAGAGCACTGCAGCAAGCTGCAGTCCACTATATCTCACGTAAAATGGAAGCTTTTGCGTTGCTTTTAGCACTATTTAATTCGCTGAAGAATTTGCAATAATAATATCCAATAAATTATATCTAATATCTGACTTTGTAGGTGTGCGCAGCTGGCAAGAGTGATTCTAACGGTCCGTACGGTCGGCGGCTGTGAGGGGGTTTTTCACTTCCTTCCCTTACATACCCACTAACCTTATTAGTGGATCCTAGTCGCTAGCTAGGCTTTGTAAGCCACTTTCTATTTTCTATAAAATTTATTTATATAGGAAAATAAAAAAATAGACTTATAGCTATATAAATTAGCTGCTAACGTGCTTGCAATCGGTTGACTTAGTGAAAATTAATGTATAACACTAAAAAACTAATTTTTAGATATATATATAGGAAGAAAGCCTAGAATTTAGTAATAAAGAATTTAATCCTAAGACTTTTTATAAATTCCTCCTTATTGAGAAAAACAGTAAAAAATATATATTATAGGGTAACTACCTTCCCTAACTAAGCAGCTATTAGCTAACTTAGTTATATTCTTTAATCCGTTCCTCTATATCTTTGCTAGTTGCCTTATAAATCCAACCTAAAGACTAGGCCCACCTTGCAGCTATCAGTCCGACTGCGTAGCTGTCAGAATAAGCAAAAAAGGTCGAAAAGTGAGGATTTGTGAGGACTCTGCAGCTGCAAGCCCATACACGTGACTTTTGGTCGGAATTCCGTGGTTGTGCCGCCCGTGCGCGCGCACGCTTGCCGGCTTGCACTGGCTTACAAAGCCCCCTATAAAGTGCTTCTATTAGCGCTATAATTATAGCACTAATAGTGAGGAATCCCCTATAAATAACCCTGTTATTTTTAACAAAAGCTATTAAAAAAAATAATAATATAAAAATAATAAGCTATTTCCTTATTATAATATTACTACTATAATTCCTTCTTATTATTCTCCTCCCTAGCTAAGTTCCCTATTAAATTAAATAATACCTTTAGAAATATATATAGCCTAACTAGGCATAGCAGAGTAGTGGAAGGGCTATTAGCTTACTTAGGCTTAGAATATATAAATATAGAATAACTAATAACTTAATAGTAAGTTAAGAGTATTAATAAAAAAAAAAAAAAAACTTATTAAGTAAAGGTTTTTATAAATAAACTATAAGTAATTAGACTAGTTAATAGTAATAAGTAACTAGTTTATAGATACTAGCTGCTAAATTGCTATATTTTAATAGCATTATTACTTAAGTATAAGCTTATATAAGCATTATAACCTTTTAGTATATCCTAATTTATTTATGTTTTTTTACTTATTAAGCATAAGGTTTAATATAAAAATAATAGTAAGTAAACCCTAAGTAGTAAGTTAGTAGTAGGCTTATATTAAAACTTAAAAGCTATACTAAAATCTAATAATACTTTAAGTTATTAGTCTTTCCCTTTATAAGGTAAAAAACTTTATAATAAAGATATACTTAATATATAATTTAACTAAAAAAAAAAAAAAAAGAAAGTATAGTAGATTAGTAGTAATATTTAAGTAAGAATATAAGTTAAAGGGAAGAAGTTTTTTAATATAAAAATAAGCCTTATTATTATACTTATAGGAAGTATATTTTATACTTACCTTTATATATTAAAAAAAAAGAATATTAATAAAAGTAGTAGTAACCTTATAGTGAGCTACTTACTATTAAAAAGCATATATACTATAGGCATAAAAGCCCTAGTTATAATATACTATAGCTATAAATTATATTCCTCCTTATTACTAATAAAAGCTTTAGGCTATAACTTTTAGGCATAAACCTAGTGCCTATAATGTATATAGAGAAGTTCCTTTTTATTAATAGTAAGGATATAGCTATTAGTAGTAAATTAAGCTACTAATAAAGTATAGAATACTTATATTATAATAGTTATAATATTAGGGGTAGGGTTAAGTTTTATAGTAATATAATATTAAAGCTTTATTAAAGGAGTTTAAGGTTTAAAAGCTATAGTAAGATAGCTAGAGGTTAATAAAGAATATATAAGAAGCTTACTAAAAAGAAAACTTATAAAAGGTTTATTAAAAAAAAAAAAGCTTATTTATAAAAGTAGAAAATAGTAAAGTAAGGAGATAATTAAAATAATAAAGTTAGTAAAACCCTTATAATAAAAAGGGAAAAAAAAAAAAAAGCTACCTTACTAAAAGCTTATAAAAAGGGAAGACTTATAGTTAGCAATAAAGATTAATAGGAAAGAGAAGAGGGAAAAAGAAAGGGGGAAAAGGGCACTTTTATAATTATTAGGGGCCGTATAAAGATAAGGGTATTATATATAAAAGATAGCTAAATAAGGCAACTAAAGCACTTAAATTAGTGAATTATAGTATAGTAATAGTAGCCTGGCTGTGTATTAGTAGCTACTAATAGCTATAATAGTAAAGTAAGTATCTAGTGTGACGGGGGGAAAAAGAACACACACCACACACCCAAAGTGAAGGGCATGCACACAACCGAAGCTATCCCCGTCGTATTCCAGATTTCTTGTGTGCACAGATTCGGCTCTAGGTCATTAAGACCGTGCAGAAGAGGGATAATTAGATAGCTCTTTATTTAATTAGATAGTTTAAGTCATTAAAGACTAAAATAATAATATCCTTAGAATAAAATATAGATAATTATACTATAGTAGTAACTAGGATTATAATAATTAATAGTATTGTGGCAATAGGTGCTCCTATACCTATACCCTAGAAAAGAAAAACAGAAAATAGATAGATTTTCTAACTATTTAAGGGCTTAGGACCTATTTATATTATTTAATCAGATGGTTTAACTACACCGTGCCAAGGTCTCACTCCTTTGGCCGCCACGATGCCTTCTTCCAAATGACCGCGGACCAAATCCCTTCTCCCGCGACACACTAGCTTAAGGAGTAAAACTATAAATATATAGGAAGCTAAAGGCATCTAACTATACCTCCCTTAAACTCAATAAATTAAAGGTATTATAATAATTATATAAAAAGCTAGTAGCAGTAGCGTAGCTTACTTTAGCTCTTAAATTAAAAAAATAAGGTAATACTATATATTATAATAAACTAAGGGGGGTAGGTAAAAGAGGTAGGGGGGTATAGAGATAATAAATTATATAACTTAGTAGGTAGATTACTATATTATAGTAAGCCTTTAATGTAAAGCTAAAAGTAAGGTTATAAGGAAAATAAAGCTAAATATAATATTATAATATAATTAACTTAGGTTAGTAAATTAGAACACTTATAAGGAGGGCACCCCTAATAAGCAGTATAGTAGTAGGGTAGTTACTTAATTAAATATATATACACTAAACTTTATTATAATACGGTATAAAGTAGGGTAAATAATATAGAATAAGGGCATTTTTAAATTTACCTTACTAGAGAATAAGTCTAACTTATAGGTAGGAAGCTTTCTTAGAAACCTAATATAAAGTAGTAAAGTAATAGTAACTTAGTAATAAAACTATAGTTAGAAACTATAATTAAGGATAATTATAAGGAAAGGGGGGGTATTTTATTATAACTACTTCCCACTATTAATAACTATAGAGTTAAAGGGTATAGACTAGCTTATTATATTAATAAGGGTATAAGGGAATAAGGTATATAGTGCCCTTACTATAACTTAGCAGCGCGCTAAAGGGGTATATAAAAGAGAGGACACGCACATTTATATAATAGGGCAGAGATTTATACCTTTAAGCACTACCCCCTACCTAGCAGCTACGTTGTAGTGCACCTTCTATGTCTTAGTCTTCACTCCACTAAGCAATATCCCATTACCAGCCTGAACAGGTTTTTAGGCTTAAGCTACTATAGAAAGGTTATAGGCTACCTTAGGTTAGTATATAGTTAAAATATAGGCTCCTTAAGCATATTCCTTAATATATTATTACTTTATAGTAGAATTATTAGCTTTAATAATTTTAAAGTTATTATTTTAGCCTTTTTAAGTTAATATAACTATACTATTACTATTATTAGTTAAGATATAACTATTAAAAATAAGAGGACTTTTTAGGGTTAGCTTTTACTTAGGTTTTACTATAAAGTTATCCTTTTAAAGCCTCACCTCTTCTTTATTAAAAAAAGTAAGGTTACTAAGTCTAAGTATATTATTAGTTTATATACTAACTACCTTAAAGTAGTTAGTATTGCCTAAGGTAATAAGAAAGTATAGGTTATAGCTAGATATACTTATTTAGAGCTTTTCTTTATAATGCTTTAAATAGATTACTTACTAATATGTTCTAGTTTCTATAATTCTATATAATAGCTTAATAACTTCTATTATTATGCCTTTTAGGTATAAATACTTAATTTGCTTTAGTAATCTTATAAGTATTAGCTTACTAAGGTTAGTTTATAATTAAATATAGGCCTATATAATATTTTAAAGCTAAAGGAAAATTTTCTTTAGTGCTAGTAAAGGTGCTAGTGCTATAATTAACCTTTAGCTTACCCTTTAAATTATTAGGGATTATATAAGAATTAGCGTTTTTTTATAGTTATTATGCCCTTAAATTATAAGCTTTAAATTTTTATATAGCTAGTTAGTCTCTTTACCTTTAACTTCCTACACTATATAAGAGTAAAAGAGGCATTAATTTCTATACTTTTCTTTATTAAAAGTTATAAATTTAAATATATCTCTTACTAATAGTGTATTAATCTTAGCTTAGTTTAATTTCTTAAAGAATTTACCTTTTATAGTAATTTTACCTTACCTTTTAAAGTCTACTATAAATTAAGTATTATTCCTTTTCTTTACTATAATAAAAGCTATAGTAGTAGTCTAATGCCTTAAAGTTACTAGTTCCTCCCTTTTATTATTAAATTCCTCCTCTTTCTCCCTTATATACTGCTTCTTTTTAACCTTTTCTTTCTTTATACTTATATCCCTATTTTCCTTTTTCTCCCTATAGCTAGTAGCTTTCTTTATTACTTTTAAGCCTTTCCTTAAAGGAAAGAGTAAATTATACTTTAAGCTACTAATATATATACTAAGGCTATTATAGGTAGTAATAATAAATTTACCTAATACTATTAATCCCTTTAGCACTACCCCCCCCCCTAAATTCCCCTAGTATTATTACCCTTTTATTATTCTTCTTTTATATACCTTTCTTTTAATACTAGCTTTTTCTCTTTCCTTAAGTATATTATAAGGGGTAATAGTAAATTTACCTTTATAAAGAGGCTCCCTTAAGGGGTACTTCCCTTTTCTAATTTAACCCCCTTTTTTTACTCTAATTTAAAATATTCTAAATTCCTTTTATATTACTAAACTCCTTAATATATTATCCCTATATTCCTTCTTTTCTATACCTTTTTTTTTAATAAATTCTTTATAGAAACTAATAGAATCCCCTTTTAAATACCTATTACTATAAAAGGCAGTAAAGGACTGCCTTAATAGCCTATTAACTAGAAAGGTAATAAGGTGCTTCCTTAGTTAGCTCTATAGCCTTTAGCCTATCTTCCTTAGCCCTTTAGCTTATAGGTATAGTGCTACCTTTTTATAGTCTTTAGTATAGAAAAAATACTTTTTTAGGTATCCTAGGCTTTAATAAAGGGTTTAAAAGGTTTCTTTATTCTTTATAGTTGCTTTATAAATACTATATAGCTTCTCTTTCTCTTTCTTTATAATTCTTAGGGTATAGTTAGGTATTTTAGTATATATATAAGGTTTTATAATAGTATTATAAAACCTTACTGCGCTATTAGGCATTTTTACTATATATATCTTACTATTAATATTTAGAAGCTTATAAAAGCTATACTAGCTGCCTTTCTTATACTAAATATAAACCTTTAACTATAGTATTAGTTAATAGGTTAGTTCTATATTAGGTTTATAATAGGTATAAATAGTATTAGTAACTTATTATTTTATAAGGTATTATTAGGCTTTATTAGTAGCCTTATAAATAACTATAGCTCTTTAAGTAACGAAAAAGCTTAGAGGTAATTTATTTATTAAGTATAAATATATACTAAATATAAGTAAGGTAGGAATAAGGCTATTAAGCCTAGTAGAGTTATTAATAGCTTTAATAGCTATCTAGAGGTATTATAGAGGGGTAAGGATATTATTAACCTTACTTTTAATAATATTATACGCTCTTCTTAGTAGGGCGTAATACCTTTTAATCTTATTAATGCTTTAGTAGGCTTTTATAGGCACTTTATTTATATTAATAGCTAAAAAGTATACTAAATGCTTAAACTTAGTAAATATAAAATTCTTTCTAGTGTTATAGATAATCTAGTTAGGTAGGCTAAGATATATATTAATTTAGCATTCTTTCAGGGCATTTTATATGTTATAGGCTTTTTACTTCTATAGCTTAAGGAATCTAGCTACTTAGAATACTATAGCTATATTAATAATATAGAGAACTAGCTAGTTATTAATCTAAAGAATATTAATAAGGATCTTATAGTTAAAGTTAATATTATTCTTAAGGGAAAACTTAAATTAGCCTAGGGCTTTACTATTTATTTAGTAATAGTAGTATTTCTTTATAAGTTTCTATATTAAGTTCATATAAGCCTCTTTACTAATATATTTTAAAAGCTTTATAAGCTTATTAATAAAAAGGTAGCTAAATCTTTAGTAAAGTTAATGAATTTTAGTCTTAAAAAGGTAAAATATAGTAGCTTCCTTAGCTTTAAAGGTTTACTAAAAATATCCCTATTTCCTTATAATAGAAACTCTCTTTTAGCCTTAAATTAATATATTTTAAAGGTTATTAAGCTTTATACCTATTTTATCTATATCTAATATATAGAATAAGAATAGGATTAATATATTAAGAATATAGAAAGTAATATTACTAAAGACTATAGAAACCTAATGGATTCTATAGAAAGTTACTAAGCTAGTATTAAATATAATATTATATAGCTAGGCCTCTTTAATTTAAAGGTAAGGCATTAGTTTAATAAAAGCCTTAACCTAAGCAATTCTAGTAGTTAAGATTTTAGTTATACTAGTATTCAGGAGGATACTATAGAAGACCTCCTTTATATATCTCTCTTCTAAGATAAAATATTAGTAGTTATTAAATATAATAGAGGTTTAGAAGTGCTTACTAGATATTCTATATATAAATACTTAGTCCTTAAGGATTCTAAATAGAGATATTTTATAATCCTTTAAGGGGTTCTTATTAATATTATTATTAGTTAGTAAGGTTAGAGTAGTTAGAAAGAACTAAGTATATATAATTTAAAGAGGGTTAGCCCTTTGCTTATGTATTCTAGATATAAAGAATGTATTTATACGTTTCTATGCATAGTCCTTAGTATTATTATTGTTATTTATAAAGCTTTTATTATTATTATCTTCCTTAGAAGGACCTTTAAAGGCCTATAGGAAGGTAATAAATTTCTTATTAATTAGAGGGTTTTTATGCTTACTACTTTTCTACTACTTGTCTTTTGCCTTTTACTGCTTATATTAAGGGTAGTTTATAAACTAGCGCCCTTATTTACTATAAATAAAGTATTTCTATAGAAAGGGGGAAGAATATAGAGGTTTCCTATAATTAAGGGCTTTAAATTATAAAGTTACTATTATTCTTCTATATCTTCTATCTATAAATAGTATTTTATTACTTATAAAAGAGGTATTACCTTCTATTATTTATTATATAGAGGTTATAGCCTCTTTAATACAAAAGCATTTCCTAAGGTTATTTATAACCCCTTTATAGGTTAGCAAGTAACTATAGAGGACATTACAGCATTTAGGAACACTACTAATAGAAGTAAAAAGTTATTAATAAAGCTATGTATTAACTATAAAAAAGTTAAAGAGACTATAATAAATTTTCTTAAGGTTTTTAATAAGAATATCTAAGCATTATAGCTTAGTCTTATTAAGGTTATTATTAATAACCTTTTAAAGAGTTATAGTATTCCACTTAATTCTATAAAAGTATTAATTACTCTTAGTTTTAAAGTTATCTTGTATATAAGCAGTAAGCTTATTAAAAGAGACTCCTTTATAGGCTAGCTTATTTAAATAATATATAAAAGCATCCTTTACTAATATAATAGAAAAAGTATAGTTTTAAATTTCTAAAGGGATATTATTATAAATATACCTATTCTAAAAGATATTTACCTTTAAGGTAAGGAAATTATATATTTTCCTAGTATATTTATTCTCTTTTATATATGCCTTTATTAATTCTCCTAGAATTTATTATATTTAGTTATTTAGAATTCTATTAGGGTTATTATTATATAGTAGATTTTAATAAACTTAGTTAGGTAGATTTCTATAGAAAGTCTTAGGGTTCTTCTTAAAGAAATCCCTTTATTAGCTAAATTAGTTAATAGATATATAAATAGGGAAATTAGAGTTAGGCTAAGGTAGGGGATAAAAAGGTTATTAAAGAGGTTTAAATAAGTTATTATATAAGTTTAAAGGTATTAAAGGAGGGTAATAACTTATATTTAAAGGAGGGTTCTATATAAACTAGTATAGTTAGCTTAATTATAAATAAGGCTAGGGTATGAGAAACTTTAAATAATAAAGGGAAGCTTTAGCTTTAGTAAAGGGGAATATATTCTTAAGTTATTAATTTATATATTTAAGTAACTTAAAGAGGGAAAGAGAAATTAAAGGTTAAATTCTTTTAATAAATAAAACCCTATTTTTTTATAAAAAGTCCTAGAAACTACTTTAAAAATATATACTTATCTTTTAAAAGTAAGAGATATTTTAGTCTTAAAAGTCTTTCAAAAAATTATTAATAAGCTCTTTTTTAGTCTACTTCCTTAACTTATAGTAGTTAATAATATATATAATTTAGTTATTAAGGACTAGCATTATTATATTACTAAGGTTAGGGTTTTTATAGGCTTTTTCTTATTTTAATAAAATAATACTATTAAATAAGTAAAGTTACTTTAAAAGAGAGTTTTTTAATAAGTAAACTAAGCTAGTAACTAATAGTGCTTTATTATTATTGTCAATCTTTTTCTATATTTCTTATTAAATAATATTATTAAAAGTTAGTAAAGCTATAGTTATTTCTTTAGTAACTTTAGTAGCTAAATCTTTAAAGGTAACTCTTTTATTTCTTTCTAAGGGAGGTTTCTACCTTTAAAATATAGTTTCCTATAATAAATAGAATAAATACTAGCGTTTACTTAATAGTAAGAGCTTTCTTTATTAAAGTCTAACTTTACTAACTATAGTAGAGTTTTCTTTCTTAGTATAGTAATAGGGGTCTTAAATACCTTAAAAGCTATTTCTTTTCTTATAGTTAATTCTAGTAAATTTATAGTTATTACTAACTACTAATTAGTATTAGGAATAACTTATAAAGGGAAAATAAATACTAAAATATATATATAATAAAAATAATATAAAAAGTGTAATTCTTAATTATTTATATTCTAAGGGCTAAGAGCTAAGCTTATAAAGTAAGGAAAAAGGTGGTGTTATAGCTCCGTATACGGTCGGCAGTGCAGCTAATTAGACCGCATGCATCGTTGTGGCGGACCCACCCGGTCGCCCACACACGCTGCACCCGGCGTTTTGCCTGCACCGAGGTTTTGCCGTTGAGAGCAATTCCAACAGAATTATTAAAAATTTAATTTCCTTAGGGACTTAGAGAATTAGGTATAGTAGATATGTTTTTAATTTAGATTAGATTCCTATAATAATTATTCTCACTTAGTATATTACTTAATTATATTTAATCTATTATTTAATATAAATCTTATTAGTTATCCTATTTTAGAATATTAAGCAGAATTATAATATAGTTCTACTTTTAATATTAGTATTAATTCTAGGTTAAATTAGGTACCCTTCTCTTTATTTAATTATTTTTTATAGAGGGATAAAATAATTACTCTTAATTTAGATAATAAATTAAGCTCTCTACTTTTCTATACTTATTATTACACTAAAAAACGTAAGGAGAACTAAATAAAGAAATTAGTAGAAAAGGCTATAAAGCAAATTCGCCTTAGCAGATTAGTTTCTAAATCCTCTAGGATTTTAGTTATTTTTATAACCCTAAAAAAAGAAAAGAAGTTATAATTAACTATAACTTCTAGTTATACTTATACTAAGTTAAGCAAACTTATATAGGATTAGGTAAAAGCAGTATTAGAAGATATTACTATAGCTGTCTGAATTAAAGAAAATATTTAGTGTTTAAAAACAATACTACTTACTTTAGAAGCTATAGTAAAAGAGGGGCAATTTACCTCTCTTTTAACTTCTTATAAAGATATTCCTAATAGTATAAAATACTGTTATTACACTCTAGCTATATACTTTTACTATAGTGTAAGTATTAGTATTAGAATTAAGAGAAATATTCTAATAACTTACTTAAGTGCTAAAATTAATACTAGTATACTATAATAATTTTATTAAAGTATATATATTTATAGATAGTTTAATATATTTAGCTAGTAAAGAATTTTTAGCATTTAAATTAAAGATATAAGAACATTTCTATAATCTTTTTTCTATATTTATATAATTTATTGTAGACTATTACTATAAAAATAGTTTCTAATTCTATTAAAAATAGTTAGAGGTAAGGGAATAGATTTTCTTTTAAAGTAAAATAGAAAATAACACTAATTTAGTATAGAATCCTAGGAGAATATTAATAAATATAATACTAAAGTAACTATTAACTAAGGTATTTATAATGTTTTATTTATAATACCTAAGAAACTTATAAGTTTCCTATTCCCTTTTTCTTTAATTTAAAATAGGGTATTAGCTAATCCTAGGGTATAGTTAGCTAAAGATTAAACTAAATTTTAGCGTAATTATATACTACGTCTTAATAGTAATAATAACTATTATTTAAGGATATACTAAACAATAGTCTTAATTTTCATTAAATCTATAGCCCTATTTAATAAGGAAATAGAGGATGTTAATTTCTCTATAACTTTCTAAGGAATTTTTGCCGAAACTCTAAAGGATTGAAAAATTAGGTGTTAATTCTTGTGCAATTAAAATATAAGTAAATAAATAATTATTATAGTTGTTTTTTTTTTATATATAGAAATAAAGGGAAATTTTGTAAAAATAACATAAAATAAATCCTTAGTGAATGCAAATAGTTGTTGCTTTTGTGAAGATTTTTCTAAGGTTATTTTAAAGGATATTTATATAGTTAGCTATGTTTTTAGGGCCCCTTATAAATTCTATTTCTTTTAGATTTAGGTAAGGATATATAGTATTCATTTACTAACTAATTTACATTTTATAGCGCTTTAGTATTTAGCTACTAGTTATATTTAAATAGCTATCCTTTCTATTTAACTAAGTAATGTAATTCCTTTTAGAGGAAATAATGTAATTTAATTTAATTAACTTCCTATTCTTTAGAGTTATTATCTAATTTAGGGATAGGTAGGGCTTGTTTTTCTTCTTTATTTCTAGAGGTCTATTTCTTAAGCAAGCTAATGTAAAATACGTTATATATTTAGGATAATTAGGTTAGCAGTGCTAATTAATAGGCTTATTTTCTGATTTTATTTAAAACCTAAAATAACCTAATAAATTTTAGAAATAGTTTTTACTTTTCTTACTTAAATTATAGGTTCTTTATACTTAATAGTATAAAATCCCCCCTTTTAAAAGTTATCTCTTAGTGTTTTTAATTATAGTACTTAGTTTATAATTTATCAATCTATATCTATTATACTTCTAATTTGTTTCTTAATATATATAGTTTTTACACTTATTTTCTAGCTTTAGGTACTCCCCCTTATAATAGATTATCCTTAATTATGTAGAACTAAGGATTATACCTAAATAAGGCTATATTTAGTAACGTGTCTATGGTTGCATCTCTGGCATTATTATATGTAAATTAAGCAGTTTTTAGTAAGAATAGCTAAACATACTCTAATTTAGCAATAAATATATATAAGTAATGTTCTAACGTTTAATCTACTCTTTTTATTTATTTATTTATTTAAAGGTAAAAAGCTATTAATAATTAATACATTACCTTAGAAGTAAAGCATAACTTTAATTAGAATTAACTAGTAAACACACTGCCTTAGTTAGATATAATACTATTTAGCGCGCTAAAGACTAGTTTAATCTTATAATAAAATAGTTTAGTAAGTTTAGTGATAGTGATTAATTATAATACTAGAAGAAATATAATATATCTTATATATTTATTTATAATAATAAGGATAGAATTAATAAGTTATTTCTTCTAAATTATTTCTAGTAAACCTATAATAAAATCTATTAAGATTTCTATTTTAAGATTATTAGAAATGAATAAATTTTCTAATTTTCTATATAGCTAATACTATTTTACTATAACTCTTTAATAAATAGTACAGGATTTAATATAATCCCTAATATTTAAGTATAAATTTATTTAAAAGAACTTTTATTTAAGTAGTTTTACTATTCTTTTTACACTAAAATATTTAGCTAATAGATTATCATAGTATATTTAAAAAAGAACTAATTTAAGTATTTTTAAATTTAGAATAAACACTTAATTTTAATGTTTTAAGATTTTATTCTTATCTATAAACTATTATAAATCTTATTAGCTATAGACTTACTTTAGCTAGTCTTAGGTTTATATATTTAAATTTTAAGCTCTTTAAATTAAATTTAGTAACAATTTTAAGTTACTTAAATTATAAGGAGAGTCTATCTTCTTTAATAATTTAACCTTAATTAAGTTAGGATAAGGTAGCAATCCTATATCCTTTACTAGGCTCTTAATACTAAAAGTACTAATATTTATATAGATTTTTATTTTCATAGATTCTAATGTAATTATAACATTAAGTTATGCTACTTTTGTTGGAATCGCTGCATTCTATGACAACGTGGCACAGCCGGGAAGAGCCGGATTCGCGGCTACATTAGCCGCGGAATCCGACTCTTCTAATTGGTCTGCGCATGCAGAGTTTTTACTGTAGAATCTGACGGCATTTTCGTGGCTTTAACGCTAGCTATAAAATGCCCCCTTAGATAGCACTGATTATAATAGAAATAGACCCTTTTATAAATACCTTCCTAGACCCTACGTTATGTTACTAAGTCTTAGATCTACCTAGTATTCCTTAGAGAATTACTAGTATTCTAAGAAATACTAACACTAATTAGTGGGTTATATCTATCCTTAGGATACATTATTCTATAGATTTATAAGGATTTACTTAAAAGAGATAGAACTCCTATTATACTTATAGGGAGAATTTATGCTGAAGGAAGATAGATTCCTTTACTGGTTTAGCTAGTATTAACCTTCTAAAATATAGAATTCTTTGTGATTTACACTATTATCTATAGGAAACCCTCGTTTATCTTACCGACTAACCCTTTATTATACTAAAGCTTGTATAGGGATTACAAGACTAGAACGCTGAATCTTAACTAAAGCTAGTTAAAAACTATATAGAATATCTAATTATAAGAATGTCTTTATATAGAAGTAATAAGGAATTCTAAGATCTATTAAGGAATCTTATATAAAGTGACCCTAATACTGCTTTATTGTAAGTGTTACTAAACTCCCTTTTTAAGATTATATATAAATATATAAATATTCTTACCTTAGAATAAAAGGTATGCTAGGATAATATACTAGAAAAACGTAAGGATTAGCAGTATATTAACAATTAAGCTGCTTTCATTCTCTACTAGTATAACATTTTAAAGTGGAAAAACCTCTAACTCTTTAATACTCTTTATAAAGACTTTAAAGATTATAATGCTAACGATTTCCAATAAATTCTAATAATATTATAAAAGGACTTATAAAATTTCCTTCTTATAAATAGTGTACTAATATTATTAATATAAGGTATATAATACGCTACTTCTCTTGCCGCTCTTATTAATGCATTAAAAAAGCAGATTAAACGCTAGTTCTCTAGTTAATTTATATAATACTAACCGCAAATTCCTATTCCCCTATAAGCATAAGGCATTATTAATAATTCCTAATTAATTAATTAATAGATTTAAAAGGAATCTAAGTTACTAGATTTACTAATATAGAAAGCCTAGGTAAAACCACTAAAAGGGTTAACGCTACTAATAAACCTAACCCCTAACTAAATCTGCTGTATTTTTAAAGAAATTAATAAAAGCTACATAATTAATAAGAAATATAGCGGAAAACTATATAACTTTATTGTTTTAAATATAAATATCTTTAAGGATTAATATATATAAAATAACGTTCCTTAGACGCTATAGGTAAGAGCTTTTCCAATTATACTAAAAGAGAATGCTTTTACTTACTATTTTAATAAACTTACTAGAAAAGGACTAATAATCTACAACCTTACTAATGCTATTAGGAATCACTTTAAAACTAAGAGTAATTAATAGTTCTACTATATTAAATAAAACAGTATTTCTTTTTAAAAGGTTATGTTATAGACCGGCCTAGAGTCTTCTGCGATCTAGCGTTAATAGAAGATATTATTACTCTTAAGGAGAAAGGAAAGGGAGAGAGGAATCTCCTATAGTCTCCTACTCTATTTATCTATAGGTGCTCTAAGCGACCCTGCTTAGGGCTAGTAGAGCATATGCTTAGTAATTATTATTTCTCTATAGTATAGCCTCTTTTACTTATCTAAGGGTTTAAGCTCCTAGCTTAAATCTATTATATAGCCCCTTACTTACCTATATAGTTAGTTTAGTAAGGCATTAGTATAGCCTTTATTATAGTCTTAAGTTAGTACTACCTACTTACTTAGGCAATAGCCTTATTATTATTATATATCCTAGTACTGCGCGCTATAGGAGTGTCCTTATATGTGCCTATATGCGTTATGTGTTGTTATAGCGTGTATATTATTACTATAGTAGGTCTGCCCCTGCCTAAATATCTTTCCTACCCGTTGCCCTATAGATGCCCTACTAGTAGCTAGGCATGCCTATCCCTAGGCTAGCTAGTAGTTATTATATTTATTATTATTAATATTTTATTAAGGATAATATAGAATCCATTAAAAACTTAAAACCTAATGCCTATACTATATTTAAGTTTCTTACCCTTTACTCTTACCTACCCTTATATTCTTTTCCTCCTATATATACTTATTAGAAATAATGGAGGTGGTGCTATAGAGCACAGCTTACTAAGGTAGTGGGCTTAGTGAGCGTGCACATACAGATCCACTGCTCTGCAGAGCAGAGCACTGCAGCAAGCTACAGTCCACTATATCTCACGTAAAATGGAAGCTTTTGCGTTGCTTTTAGCACTATTCAATTCGCTGAAGAATTTGCAATAATAGTATCCAATAAATTATATCTAATATCTGACTTTGCAGGTGTGCGTAGCTGGCAAGAGTGATTCTGACGGTCTGTACGGTCGGCGGCTGTGAGGGGGTTTTTTACTTCCTTCCCTTACATACCCACCGACCTTATTGGTGGATCCTAGTCGCTAGCTGGGCTTCGTGGGCCACTTTCTATTTTCCGCAAAATTTATTTATATGGGAAAACAAAAAAATAGACTCACGGCCATACAAATTGGCTGCCGACGTGCTTGCAATCAG
>AFRA01000925.1:0-15768 GCA_000223055.1 Claviceps fusiformis PRL 1980
TATTAATAAAACTAAGTAAAAGCTTAACTTTAGTATAATATATTTTTATAAAAAGGTAGGTTTTACTTAATATTAAAAGAAAGCTAAAGCTATAGTTATAACTCTTAATATTTATATCCTTAATACTATGGCTAACTACTAAGAATAGGAGATTTTTAAAAGAATTCTAATTAACCCTATAGTTTAATATACTTTAGTTAGTAATATTTACTTTATAATAATATATTAAAACTATACTATAAACTTTAATAACTTTATAGCTAATAAAGCTATTAAAAAGAAGGAGGCTTTTAGTAATAGTAATATATTTATAAATAATAGAAATAAGTAGTAATAGTATAGAATATAGTAGTATACTAGGGGTAAACCCTAGGGGATATAATAGTTTTATAAGGAATATAAAATATAATACTAATTTTACTTACTTATATCTTCTTTCCTTATTAGTATAACTTTTATAGGTTAAGCTATAACCTAGCTATATATAAATTATATAGCTTTATTTCTTTTTCTTTTAATTTTTTAGCTTTATAAATAGGCTATTATAAGCCTACCTTTTTCCTTTTCTTTTCTTTTCTTTTTTTTTATTTAAATAGCTTAAAACAAGCTATATTTTCTTCTATAAAGGGGGGGATTTATTATAGTTTATTTCCAAAGGTAGAACCTACCTTATAAAAAAGGGGTTTTACTATATATAGCTAAAGAGAATAACTTTAACTATATATACACTTAATTACCTACCTATAACTTAAGTGTTCCTTCTTCTTATAACTTTATAACGTACCACACCTATTATGTAAGTACCCCCATTTACGTGTGACATCTAGCACGTAACAAAGATATTAAATAATAATAAAGGATAGATAGGTGTTAATTAATATTTAGATAGGAGGCTTAATATATATAGGATATTAGTAATAAGGATAATGGTAGGACTATATCTATAAGCTTAAGGGAGCTAACTAGGAGATTTATAGTTAATATTCTAAATATAATTAGCTAGCTAATTTAGGATTTTTATTTAGATTTCTATTTTAGGTTTTATTTTATTAATACTAAGCGCTAGATTAGGGCTAGCTAGGATATATGGTTCTGCCTAGTAGGGTATATTATTTATACCCTAATAGTATTATTACAACCTAACTATTTATTAACTATTTAATAGCTAGGGAATAGTAGAGCAGGGGGCTATGTAATAGATTTAAGCTAGAGGCTTAGATCCTTAGTAGAATAGGAGAGGAGTATATAAGGAGCATATAAGGAGTATATAAGGTAACCTACCTTACCTAGAGGGCAAACCCTATAAGCATATATTGTATATAAACTAGATATATAGTAGAGGGGGATAGCAGCCTTTCCTTCCCCCTTATAGATAATAATAACTTCATTGACACTAGATTGCAGTCGCCATCTAGGCTAGTCCATAACACTATTAACTTTACTTTATAATATTAATAAAAGTCCTTTAATTAATTATACTACTTTATAGAATAGTACTAAGCTAGTAATAAGGTTTAGCTTAGCCTTTATAATATTTATACCTTTTACTTAAGTAAAAAGTTAAATTAAGTTATAGCTAAATATACTATACTTAAAACTCCTATACTCTTCATTATTAAGTTTAATATTCTAAAAGGTATTTATTTTATTTTTTATATTAACTTAATAAAGTATATAGTAAATAATCTACTTCCCTTTTAAATTTAACTTAACTTTTAATTAAGTTTTATTTAGCTTTAAAATAATAATATAAATATACCTTAGAAGTACTAGGTTAAGTTTATTATAACTATAAAGAATATTAAAGGTTAGGGTAGCTACTATAATATATTAGTTAAATAGATTAGTTATGTATAATTAATATAAAAGCTATTTAAAAGCCTAAAGAATATTAAAGTATTAGTAATATTTAAATTATAGTAAAGAGATATATATTTTAATAATAAACTAAAAAGGGTATACTATATTTCTTAATTAATACTATATAATATACTATTTAATATAAACTTTAATATTATTAAGCCTTATATAAGCTTTGCTTTAGTTATAATATTTTTATACTTTATTATTACTTAAGTAAGGTTACTAGCTAAACCCTTTTTTTTTTTTTATAGTATTTAGCTAATATAGCTATAAAAAGTAAGCTAAAGGGGGGTAAAAGGGGTAACTCCTAGTCAATAGAAGATAAGTTAAGCCCTTATAGTATAAAACTAAGGATACCTAATAGTAGCTTAAATATAAATATTATAAATATTAAAAGCTAGTAAATAATAAGTAGTAATATAGTAATAGTAAAAGAAGGTATATTAATAGTAAAAAAGATATAATAGTAGTAAAAAAGGTATTATACTTAATAAAGTTAAAGAAAGTAGTATAAGTATATATATTTACTCCTTTAAATATAATAGTAAATAAGTTAATAAAGGGGGCTAATATAACTAAAAATAAGTAAATAAATCTTAATATATAGATATTAATTATTTAACCTAGTATTATACCTTAGATAATTAGATATTAGTATAGTTAATACCTATTTTTAATAAATAAATAATAGTAAAATTAATAATGAAAATAAGTAAAAGGTATATAAGTATTTTATTAATAGCTAACTAAATTTATATTAGTAGCTAGGAGAATAATATAAGTAAGAAGCTAGTAGTAATAGTAGGTATAATATATTTCTTTATAGTATATAAGGTAGTAGTAAAGTAGGTATATAAAGCCTTAAATAGCTTATTTAAAATAACCTTTCTCCCTTTACTATTAGGGGTATTATAAGTAAGGATATAAGGCACCTTTATAGCCTTACTATAATAGATAGCTACTACTATCTAATAAGTAAGGTAGTAAAGGGTAGGGCTTTAAGTAAATATAGTAGTATTTCTTATATAAGTTAATTTTCTTCTCTAATACTTCTTATAGAAATATATAGGGCCTAGTATATATAAGAATAGGCTATTATTTACCATATAAATAATATAAAATAAGCACTAAATATTTAGCTTAATGTTATGGACTAGCCTAAATGGCGACTGCAATCTAGTGTCGATAAAGTTATTATTATCCATAAGGAGGAAGGAAAGGCCGCTATCTCCTTCCACTATATGTCTAGTTTATATACAATGTGTGCTCATAGGGTTTGCCCTATGGGTGAGGTGGGTCGCCTCACCTGCTCCTCTCCTGCTCCGCTAAGGATCCAAGCCTCCAGCTCGAATCCATCACACTTAAAGAGATTTATAAAGGTATATAACTTATTTTTAAAGTTACTCTTTACCTTATAATAGCCTAAGATATAACAGCTATTTAAAGGTAAAGAAGGAGGAGGAAGGGCACTAATAGCAGTAAATATAATCTTATAGTACTTAGTTTTTTAGTATAAATAGAGTAGTAAAGATAGAAGAGCTTATTATTTAGATTTAATAGGTAGTAGTAATAGATCTTTTATTAGTATTAAGGGATAGATATAGGTAGAGTATAGATAACAATAAAGAATAAATAGGCGTTAATAAATATCTAGGTAGAAGGCTTAAGGTATATAGGATTTTAATAAAGAAAATAATAGTAGAATTATATTTATAAGAATAAAGGAGCTAGATAGATAATTTATAGCTAGTGTCCTAAATATAATTAGCTAGCTAATTTAAGATTTTTTTTTTCTTTTAATTTTTATTTTTAGGTTTATTTTATTAATACTAAACGCTAGACTATAACTAGCTAGAATAGATAATAGCCCCTAGTAGAGTGTATTATTAATACTATTATATTATTATTACATTCTAAATGTTTATTAACTACCTAATAGCTAAAGAGCAGTAAGGTAGGGGGCTATATAATAGATTTAAGCTAAAGGCTTAGATCCTTAGTAGAGTAGGAGAGGTGTTACGGTCCGTTCCCAGGGGCGGAACCCACCTCACAAAAGGAGGGTTCCGCCGCGCATAGCTAGAGAAGAACAACTTCAACCATACATACACTCGATTACCTACCTATGACTTAAGTGTTCCTTCTTCTTATAACTTCATAATGTACTATACCTATTTATGTAAGTACCCTTATTTATATGTAATATCTAGTATATAATAAGTAGTAGTGATTGCTGTTTCTTTTATATGCCTATTTACTATATAAGAGCTAATAATAAAAACTATAAACCTTATATTAATAATAGGAGAAAACTAGTAAAGTCTACCTATTAGCCTAAATTCTCTAATTACTAGCTCTATTACTAAAAACTAACTATAGTAAATCTATTATTTTTAAGCTTTCTACTAAGACTTCCCTAACCTTAAGAATAGAAAGAGACTGCTTTTATTATAAAAAGATATTAAAAACCTTTAAACTCTTACTAGATATTAATATATTAATAGTAACCTTTAGATTTACTTAGAGCCCCTAGCTATTAAAAGACCTATTTATTAAAACCCTATAGATTTTGCTATAGTTAATGTAGAGTAGAAATTAATAAAAGGTATTATTTATAGAGCTAAGCTAGAATACCTTTTTAAATAAGTAAACCTAGTATTAGGAAATAAGACTATAACGCTAGAGAATAATCTAAAATATATAAAAAATACCTATAATATAGGTATATATAACGTTTCTAAAGATAAGTTAATAGGAGATATAATAAGTATAGGAATTAAAGGACTGCTAAAGACTCTAAATATCTTATTTTATATTAAGGAAAATTATACTTCTTTATAGGAAAGGGACTATATTAATGCTAGCTTTTATTAGGAAACTATTCTAGAAATAAGAATCTATTTTTATTTAACTTTTAGTATATTAAATCCCCCTTTAGGAACCCTATTAAATCCTATAGGAATTAACTAAAACGAGGCAATTTCCTACTTGCTTAGTAGTTAGGAAGAATATATACCTTCTCTATAAGTAATAGAATCCTAGGGATAATAATATAAGCTTAATATATATAATAAATTCTAGTAGTTTCTTACTAATATGTATAACTAGTAAGAGTTTATTTTTAGTAAGATCCGCTATAGTAGTATAAAGGAAATTAATAAAGCGGTAACCTATATAATAGCTACGCTAGAGGCTTCTAGACTAGCTAAATCCTACTAGTAAACTATAGAGCAAGCCTAACACCCTTTATTAACCTTAGAATAGGTTTTAACCTTAGATATATAATGCCTTATAGTATTTTTTAGGACAATAGGCATATAAATATAATTAGCCTATGCAGCGACTTTTAATGCCTTTTACGCTAAGACTTCTTAGCTCTAAGGGCACCTAGTTAATAGAGAGTTCTATAAGACTTTACGCAACCCCCTACTCTATAATAAGCCGCCCCTTAGGAACGCTATATGCGCTTAGAGACTATTATCTATGCCTATAAAATAGTAATCTAAAGACAAGAACCCCTATAATAATCTAGCTGCCTAAGCCCTAGAGATAATAAATTATTTAGTAGAACCTTCCTAGAAACTTAGTAATATTAAATACCTTAACCCTAAAATAGATCCAGATAATATTAATAGTAAGGCTATTAAATATAAAGGTAAATCTACTATCTTTATAAATATAAACCTCTAGATCTAAGCAGTTAGGGATTACTATAGCTATGCTAGCCCTAACTACTAAGAATAGATTACACACTAAGTTTAGTATCTTTTTTATAGAGCTACTTATATATAGTACTGCTAGTATTTTAATAATATAGAAAGAGCTATAATATTCTATAATCTTAAGTTAGTATTTGCTATAGTTAAGAAAGAATTTAGCATTAAAATTTAAGACACTATTGCCTAGCTTAACTAAGTTAAATTCACTAGGGATAATATATTATCTAAGATATCCTTATAGAAATTTATAGTAAAGGTTTTTTTCTATACTAGGGCTAATAGAGAATTTACTAACCTTTAGCTTCTTACCTATCTTTACTATAAGCTTTATATAAAGCTTTAATAAATCTGCCCCTAACTAGTAGAATCTAACTACTAGAATGTGTATATTAACCTAATAAAGAGTAAGAGGTATAACCTTAAGGACTTTATTCTAGGTAATAAAACCTACTATAGAATAAAGAGGAGTAAGGTTTAAGCCTCTGCTTACCTCCTTATAGAGGACCTAGATTTAATAGATAATAATACCCCCTGCCCTACTATAAAGGCTTACTAGAATAGGCCACCTTACTATAATAGCTATTATAGTAGTAGTTATAGCCCGCCCTAATACTAATAAAGCAGTTACTGCTAATACTTATAAAGCTATAAATAATATTATGATTTTAGTAATAAGTATAATGGTAGAAACTACTAGCCTTAAGGCTACTTATACCCTTTTTAACCTAATTATAGTTACTTCTATAAGGGTTATAAGGGGGCCTTATAGTAGTCCCCTAAGGAACTTAAAGGGAATGTATTAATAGCTACTTTTAATGCTAAGGAGGCAGACTCTTTTAGGCAATAGGAGAAAACTAAGCCTAAATACTATAACTCCTTTAAGCGCCCTTAGTATAATTATAGAGGTTATAAACCGTAATTTTATAAGAAATAGGCGCCTAAGGAGGGCAATAGTATAAACTATATAGTTATAGTAGATAACTCTAATATAAAAGCTAAGAAGTTCTACCTTATATCCTTAGGATACTATATAGTTAAGGAAGGTATTATTAAAAGTAATTTAAATAAAGATAAATCTAACTTTATAGACACTTTCTATACTAGGGAGCCTACACTTCCCTTTAATATATACTATAAAAAGATTATAGTATTTAGAGGACTAACTAATAGCTAGGTTATTAAGGCAGTAGTAAGGCTATATTAGCTAGAAATTACTAAGAAAAGAAAGGTAACTACTTATCTTAAAGTAAACCTTTGCTTTAATAACTAAGGGTAGGACTATAAAATCTGCCTTAATATAGGGACTTTATTAATACTAGTTAATAAGAAGTGGCTCTAGTAGAATAGTTATAATGTTTAATAGGGAACTTAAAAGCCTAAACCTATAAATAGTGTAAATTCCTCCTTTTATATTATAAAAACCACTACCTTTAACTTTTATATAAAGGGTAAAGCTAGAGGAAAATTAGTATTTAGTTACTTTACTGTAACTACTAATATAATAGAGAAGCTTACATTAAAATTATTAATTAGTATAGATTTTATATATAATTATAGCATTAAAATTAACTTTATTAACCCTAGGGTTGTTTTCTAATCTATATATAATATAACTATACCTAGCTGCATTTTCTGCCCTGCTAATATAGTCCTAACTAGAAGGGTTGTTATAATGCACTATATCACTATGCTACTATATAGCTTAGAATTTATACTAGTTTTTTAGAAGGACTATACAATATATAAAGCTATAGGCGTTTATTACTTTATCTTAAAGAACCGCTAGATTTTTAATAGTATTATAGATTATAGGTAGGTAAAATGCTTACTAATCTATAACTTTATAGACCTTCTAATTTATATTAAGCCTAACTAAAGACTAGGAAACCTTTAAGGTTTAAACTTTATAGACTCTTACTTTACTATAGATAATATTAAGGATTTCTCTACCTTCTATAGTTATAATATTAATATTTTATTAAGCTATAAGGAGCTAGTAATGCTAAAGAATATCTTTCCCTTTAAAATAAAGAAAGATATTAAGGATATAGCTAATAACCTTAACCCTAAGGTAGTTAATAGCGGCGTCCCTTTATACAGTATTATATACCTAAATAACGTTTTATTTATTATAAATAAATTTAGCATTAAAATTACAAATCTTAATTTAGTAGCTATAGAAAAACTTATTAAACTCACTAATATATATAATGTTTACTGCAACTAAGGGGTAGTACTAATGCCTAAGGAGGAATAAATATATATTAATTTTATTAATAGTTAGTAAAATTAGCTAAAACCTTTATAAGTATACTACTTAAGTAGGAAGGATTTTAAGAAGTTCTATAAAATCTTTAATAAAAAGTATAAAGCTAGTAAGGTATCCTACCTTAGGGTAGGAGAAAAAGCACTATACTTATACCTAGGTTTCCTTATATAGCGTAACACTAGAAAGGAATATAAAGGAAGAGTAGTAATTAATATAAAACCTATAAATAGCATTACTATTTTAGATGTATACCCTTTACCTAACTAAGGGGATATTATAGAGAATACCTATAGAAAGTATTAAATATCCCTCCTAAATACCTCTAGTTTCTTTAACTAGCTCCTAGTGTAGCGTAAGCACTATAATAGAATAGTAATTATCTCTAAGAGAGAAATTAAGGTATTCTATATTATAATATAAGGATATAAGAATTCCCTAGTATACGCTTAGCGCTTTATAGATAAGCAATTCTATAAGCACTAAGCCTTTATATAAATATATATTAATAATATTACAATTTTCTCTAATACCCTTAAAGAGTACCTAGCTTACCTTAAGATTATATTTAAAATCCTTAAGAAGTGCTGCCTATATATAGCAGCTAAGAAGTTATTTATTAGCTATTTATTAATTTAGCTCTTAGGTTTTATTATAAATACAGAGGGTATTACTAACACTAGTAACCACATTAAGGTATTTAAAAACCTCTAAATACCTACTACACTCTTAAGTCTTAAAACCTTTATTAAAATAGCTAGTTTTCTCTATATAGAGGTCCCTTAGTTTAATTTATATATTAAACCCCTATAGGATAGAAAGACTAGAATACTTTAGAACCTTTATAAGAAAAACAAACTCCCTATTAGGTTATCTAAGCAGGCACAGAAATACATAGCCTAGTAGGTGAGTTTTATGCCCTTAAAGCAGGAAATTATATTTTTTAAAGCAATTTAGGAACTCTTATATATTAAGATTCTACTCTAGCACTATAACCCTAAGAGGCCCCTCTTCTTTAAGGTTAATATATATAAGAAGGGTTTTAGCTTATATACTTTCTAATTAGTAGTTAATTAGAATAGCACTAGTATTCCTAGAAAGGACATTAGTGGTAATAAACTACGCCCTATCTTATTTCTCTCCTAGCTAACCTTAGCTATTAAGAAGAGATACGGCTTAATAGAGATAAAGGTAGCTATAATTACATAAGGGATAAGGAAACTAAGGAAAATAGCCTAATCTAATACATTAGCTATAAATATTATTACTAATTACTTACTAGCAAAGGGAATTATTAAATATACCTCTCTTATAATAATAAATCTTAATAAAGCTAACCTTAAGCTTACTAAAGTTACTAATTATCTCTTATAATTTAAAATCTATATTATCCACGTCCCTAGCACTTTAAACGTAGTACCTAACGCACTCTCTCGTTTGCTAGTTAATATTAGCTATAGGGAAGCAGCTAACTATAGCAGCTTTAATAAACTTAATCCTTATATGTATTTTAGAGAGGAATCTATAGCCTCTACTATTATAGATAAGGATTTAAAGAATTCTATAATAATAGGGTACTAGTATAATATAAAGTATAGCTAGATTATTAAGGGTATTACTATATATAGAGAGAGGCAACGCTAAGCTAATTAGAACTAACCATAAATTCCCCTATATAGCTAGGACCTTTAAGATAATAGGCTCCTTTATTACTATAATTTAGAAGAATTACGCTAACTCTATATCCCTTAAAACTATATAAAGGCCCTCCTCTAGTTAACTTATAATAACACTTACTATTTTAAAATAGGGAGGATAGCTAAAAAGCTTTCTATAGTCTGCTTCCTATATATAAGTAGCTAGATATGCACCTATATAGCGCACTATAATATTTATAAAGAAAATGCAGTCCTTTAATCTTAAGCCCTAGGGGAAATAAAACCCCTTTAAATAAAGCCTATGCCTTTTTATAGTATCTTATTAGATTTTATTATAAATATACTAAAAGTTAGCTTAGAAAACACAATATAGGCAGTGGAAGGATTTACTATTTATAACTTACTTTGCCTAGTTAACTGCCTCTTTAGTAAGAAAATAATTCTTATTCTAGGCTATAAGAAGTATTTAGTAGAAATCTAAGCTAAACTCCTACTAAAGGGACTCTACCTTATTAACTAGGGACTACTATAAGAAATTATTAATAATAGGAACCCTAAGTTTATCTCTAACCTTTAGACTATACTCTTTTATAAGCTAGGAGTGAAATTTCTTATAGCAATAGTGTATTACCTATAAACTAATAGTGTAGCTAAGCGTAAAAATTAAACTATAATTATTATAGTATAATATTATACTGTAACTAATCTAGATATCCCCTAGCCTTTAATACTTTTAGCGCTTTAACACTACCTTAATAATATAGCTATAGCCTTAATTAACTAATTACTTAATAAACTTATGCTTAGTTATAAGCTACTTATAGTAATAAACCTTCTCCTAAATTTAAATAAATCTATTATAGACCCTAAAGACACTAACCTATTAGTGCTTTAGAAGTTATACTAAAGGGAAGCTAAGCATACTATTATAATAGTAGCTATGCTTATAAAAATTAAATATAACTCTTAGTATAATTTAGTAGATATTAATATAGGGAATATAGTATACCTTAGGCTATACTTAGGATATAAGCTCTTAGGTAAGCTTAAGAAGAAATAGTCTCCCTAGTATACTAAACTATATAGAGTTTTAAAGTAAATCTCTTCTCTTTTTTTCTACCTTAATTTCCTACTAACTTTAAGGGTTTATTTAGTAGTTTCTATAGCTTATATTTAGAAACTATAGTAGAGTAAAGACCTTTTTAGAAGAGTTAAGCCTATACTACTATTAATAAACTTAACTAAATTAGGAGAAGTAAACTATTAGGAAATTAAAAAAATTTAGAAATATTATATATAATTTTTTTAAAAGAAGGGTAAGAAGCCTTATATTAATTTCTTAATTTACTAAAAGGGATACTTTACTAAAGATAATTAGTGGATTTCTAAGGAAGATATATATATTAATACTATAGAAATAGTTAATAAGTACCTTACTATAAATACTATTAATTAGAATAAGGAATACTATAAAAAAGGTCTTATAGTGCCTTCTAATTAATAAACATTTTAAGTTATACTAGCCTAGCGTTTAATTTTATAAATATATATAGGGAATTCCCTATTAATAAAAAATATTAATTATTTCCTAACTCCTAGTATACTATAAGAGCTTACCTTAAGCTTACTTCTATAAAAGCCCTATTAAAGCATATAAAATTCTTTATTTCCTATACTTATTTACCTTTTTTCTTTACCTTCTTTTCTTTACTCTCTTACCTTTTTTTTCCTTAAAAATTCACACACTACTACTTTCTTTCCTTATATTAGTTAGCTAGGTTAATCTATAGCTTTTATTAGCTTATATAGATACACTGCTTAAACCTTAAACCTCCCTAAGCCTTTTTATAGTATATTAAATCTACTAGCTAAAGGTTATTAGCGCTAGTTTTACTAATTACTACACTAGACCCTAATAGAAGTTAAGCTAGGAAAAGTATTAGTAAGATATATATAGTAAACTCCTATATTTTTCCCTATCCTTATATATTTAAGCCCTTATTAAGCCCTATCCTTATTAATAGCTTTTTATAAGCCTTCTAAAGAAATTAGCCTCTAAACTTAAGAATAGTATAGATTCCTATAATATTAACCTAGCTAACCTACTAAGACTTATATTTAACCCCTATCTTTAAGAGACTAATATCTTAACTAGCTAACTAAAAGATACTTACACTACCTAGGATAGCAAGTCCTATAATAAATATAGCAATAATATAAGCATACTCTATATTACTCCCTAGACCACTATAGTTAACCCTAATAAGGATAAGGATATTTTTAATATAGATAATATAGATAACTAAGGGATAGGTAACGCTAAGGGTATTAAAGCTTAAGCCCTAGTAGGCTAATCCTTAACAAATATAACTAGTAAACTATTAACTACTACTAGGGATATAGCAAGGTATATTGCTAATACCCTAATGTACTAGTATCTCTACTAGTTTAAAAGGGCTAATAGTAAAGCGTATAAACCCTATAATAAATTAAATAATATTAACTTTATAGCTATAGTTAATATAAAGAAAGACTATATAAAGTAGTAATATATTAATAAGTAGGGACTTAAGAAAAAGGATTAAGCCCTTAAAGATATACTCTATATCTATAGCATAGAATTTACTAGGGCTAGAGCTAGAATTAGCTAAGATAGATTTAGTGTTAAGAAAAATAATCCCCTTTATAAGCTATACTTAAAAGTAGTAGCTTACTATATTAATATTTTTAAGAAACTTAACACTTAAAGTAGTAAGGCTATAGTAGCTACTATAAAGGGTAATAAAGCTTAAGCTAAAGGTAAATTAAAACTCCTAGTAATTTATACTACTTATAACTCTCTCTAAATAGCTATTTTTATTTAGAAAAATAGGAGTAGCTATAAAAACTATTACTAAACCTCCTAGCTCCTAGCTAAGGCTATTATTATTACTAAATATATAAGCAATACCTTTAGCTACTTAAATAAAACCCTTAGCAGCCTTTTAGTAATAGTTAGTAAGTCCTACCTTATAGAGATCCTTAAGCTAAGCGCTTATAAGGCTACTATTATAGCTAAGTAGTTATTAGGTGTATAGGATAAAGTCCTTATATATATTATAGCATTAGAGATAGCTATAAAAGCTTTTAAGTTTATTATAATAAACTATAGTAAACTGTTTAAAACATATTATAATAGCATTAAAGGCCTTATAAATATCTATAATATTATAAAAACTAAAACTCTAGGGATAGTTAATACTAAAATTAAGGAGGCTACTAAATCTATACCTATAGCAAAGGCTATAAAGGATATAGAATCCTACTTTATTACATTAAAGAAACATAAATCTACTATAGCTACCTTAATCTCTACTATTAAAACCTTTATTAAATTGCTCTAAACTAATATAAAGGCTATTAAGGCTGAGATATAAACTATTAAAACCTTAGTAGCGCCCCTTATAGGCACCCCTAGGTTATCCGCTATAATGCGTTCTAATAAGCGCAATAGAGTTAACACCCTAACTCCTTAGTTAAGGTATTTTATATATAGTAGGCACTAGCTAGCTAATATAAGTAATTTAATAACTATACTATAAAAGGGGGATTCTAGCAATCTATTTAGTGGGATATTTTAGTGTTCCTATTATTTCTTACACTATTATTTTAGTAGTATCCTACTATAGGAATTCTAGTGGTTATATAAGTGTAAGTAATTTTAGATATCCTATATTACTTTCCGCCTTAAGGGGCTAAAGTTAGTAAGAAATATAATAATTTAGTAAGATAGGTTAATTTTATAACTTCTATAGTTAGGAATATAGGATCCCTATAGGATTCTACCTATAATTAGTTAACATTAGGGCAAATAAGATATATAAGTGCTCTTAACTTTAAGCTATAAAAACTGCATTTCTATTATATAGAAAGTATTACTAATACTAGCGCCTACCTTAGGTTATAGAATACTATAATATCCTAGTTCTTTATTTACTTAGCTAGGGCTATAGCCTAAATGCCTAGGTATACCACTAAGCATAAAAACCTTACCTTATTATAATCCCTTTATAACTCCTTCTTAATTAATAATGTTATTACCTTCTTATTATAAGCCGCTCTTACCCTTTTCTTTATTATTATTATTAGCATTTCTCTTATACTTAGCTATACCCTTTACTATTCCCTTAGTAGCTACTTTTCTATATAAAACCTTTATTTCCCTATATAGCTATATAGAGTTTTCTTAATCCTAATATAGAAATTATTATAACTAGCTATATAATACTAACTCTACCTTAGGAGACCCTTTTAACTAAAAGGGAGATTAACTAAAATTATAAGGAGATACTTAACTTTTTTACTAAACTAGGCAATATATATTTTAAGGCTTACTATAGCACTAACACTATAGGCAGCATATAATAAATAAGAAAACCTTCTATCTTTAAATTATACTGCGTTATAACTACTAGGGACCTTATTAAAGGGGGTTTCTATAGGATATTCCTGCTTTATAAGATTTATAGATTACACTGCCTTTTAGTAAGCAGTAGCCCACTAGAGATAAATATAGCCTTACTTGCTATATTATAGAACTAAGCATAGATGCTTTTATCTAGCTCTCTTTAACTATTACTATTTATATTAATAAGACTTTTACTAGGTAAGACCTTTAAGCTTATACTAAAAGCGGTATTAAGGATATAATAAACCTTTATAATAGAATTATCCTTTTTAGAATCCTTTAAGCCTAGTAGCTTATTAATTTCTTTATTTATTTTACTAAGGCTTGTAACTATACTAGCACTAGCTATATTTCTATTACTTATTATAGACTAGTAGGAGACTAAGCTAGTATCTTTATTAGGCGTTATTTATATTTAGTTAATATATACTGTAAGGTTCTTTATATTAGCGTAGAGAAGATCTAAATACTTACTGCCTATATTTAAATGCTAGCTAATAGGATAGGCTATAATATATATACTAATAATACCTAGAAGGATTAATATAGTATAGGTGCTAATAAAACTAAGCGGGAACTTAACTTTAGTATAATATATTTCTGTAATAAGGTAGGTTTTGCCTAATATTAGGAGAAAGCTAAGGCTATAGTTATAACCCTTAATATTTATGCCCTTAATGCTATAGCTAACCACTAAGGATAGGAGATCTTTAAGAGAATCCTAGTTAACCCTATAGTTTAACGCGCCCTAGCTAGTAATATCTGCTTTATAATAGCACACTAGAACTATACTATAAACCTTAATAACCCTATAGCTAATAAAGCTACTAGTAAGGAGAAGGCTACTAGCAATAGTAATGTATTTATAAGCAATAGAAATAAGTAGTAATAGTATAGAATATAGTAGCATACTAGGGGTAAACCCTAGGGGGTATAATGGGTTTATAAGAAATATAGGATATTATACTAATTTTACTTACCTACGTTTTCTTTTATTATTAGTATAACTCCTATAGGTTAGGCTGTAACCTAGCTACACACAGACTATGTAGCTTATTTCTTTTCCTTTTAATTCCTTAGCTTTATAGGTAGGCTACTATAAGCCTATCTTTTTCCTTTCCTTTCTTTTTTTTTTTTCTTTCTTATTTAAGTAGCTTAGAATAAGCTATATTTTCTTCTATAAAGGGGGGGACCTATTATAGTCTATTCCTAGGGGCGGAACCTACTTTATAAAAGGAGGGTTCTGCTATGTATAGCTAGAGAAGAATAACTTTAACTATACATACACTTAATTACCTACCTATAACTTAAGTGTTCCTTCTTCTTATAACTTTATAACGTACCACACCTATTTGTGTGAGTACCCCCATTTACGTGTGACATCCAGCACGTAACAAGAGGGGCATATAAGGTAACCCACCGCACTTATAGGGTAAACCCTATAAGCATATATTATATATAGAATAGATACGTAGCGGAGGGAGATAGTAGTCTTTCCTTCCTCCTTATAGATAATAATAACTTCATTAACACTAGATCGCAGTAGCTATCTAGGCTAGTCCATAACATTAACTACTTAAAGGCCTTAATTATAAGGTTAGAAAGGGAGCCTTAATTATAAGGTTAGGGGTATATATAAATATAATACTACTAATTCTTTAGTATATTTAAAAAATATATATACTATATATAGTAAGATATAATATAAATTATAATAATTGTGATGGATTCGAGCTGGAGGCTCGGATCCTTAGCGGAGCAGGAGAGGAGCATGTGAGGAGCATGTAAGGTGACCCACCTCACCCAGAGGGCAAACCC